>JACEIK010002369.1:38613-57425 GCA_018107945.1 Datura stramonium
ATTCACACTTTCCTACAATTTACATGAGAATGTACAAACATTGTTGGATAAACAAGGCAAAAACGATGCATTTGAGTATCACTTGGGCATATAAATATGCGCCAGATCATGGGGTTCCTTGGAGTTTTGGGCAGTGGACTCAACGGATCAAGGCCACAATTTGTGCCATGTGGCAACGACCCGTTAGGTCATCGTGAGGATTGGCGACCAGATATTTCCTGCGTTTTAATGAGGGTGTTTCCATAATTTTCTAAGTCCCTAAGGCCTAAACTACGTCGTTTTGTATATTTTCTGAGTATGATAAGAGGAGTTAAGTCCCTATTGCATCCCCATTCTCAGGCAAGGATTTTAAAGTGGTTTTTGGGAGATTCAAGGCCTTCTTCCCCAAATTTTCTTCAATTTCTTTATGGGTGCTCAAGGAACTTTAAGTCCATCTATCCCCAGGTATGTAGGGTTTTAAAATGGGTGGAATTCTTCCTCACCCATTCCTAATTCCGATTAAAGTTATGAATTCTCCTGCTCAAATTCCATGAGGTTTTACCCAAAGTATGAAAATGTGATTTCTCCTTTTGGGTATGATTTAATTGAGTCTTTAATTATTAAACTATGAATGATGGGCAGGTTTTATTATTATTTTCTTTAATTCATGTTTCAAGATTTTAAATCTAAATTGCCCATCTATGGAATTTCTTGAAAGTGATGATTTATGATGAATATTCATTATTTTAAGTTTATTGATCATGGAAATGCATGAATTCAAGTTATCCATATTTATGAGCATATTCTGAAAGGATTGGGTATGATGAAGCATGGGGAAATTCCCATATGATGAAGAATGATTTACAATTTATGAAACGAACTTCATGATTTATCGATTTACAATGTTGGACGATAAAAAGGGCCTTGATTCTTGGCTAAGCATGTTTTAAAGGGGATCAATAATGATAAATGTTATAACTTAGCCAATGAATTTTTTGCACAATGCTAATGATTTATGTATGAGCTTATATGCATATTTTTGGGAGCCGTGTGTAGCACCGAGAAGCTCGGTGTTCAAAGGACTACGCCGGTGCCTCATAACCACGTGCCACTGTGGGTTGTAAATGTTATGATGTAATGATAATTATCCCCTCAAATGTGACATCACGCCT
The DNA here is from genome assembly GCA_018107945.1 of Datura stramonium. Classification (NCBI taxonomy): domain Eukaryota; kingdom Viridiplantae; phylum Streptophyta; class Magnoliopsida; order Solanales; family Solanaceae; genus Datura; species Datura stramonium. Next base: position 39,765 of record JACEIK010002369.1, read on the forward strand.
TATGCATGACCCTCGCCTAGCAAACCAGGGTCGGCTCTTCCCACTTTAGCGACACAGTGGGGCATCATGAAAGGCTCTACCATGATGGTGTCGGTTATGATGAGTCCTCCCATTGTTACATATGTGTTTATGCATTATTATATTTATGTTATTGGCTCAATTTATATTATGATAAAGTTATTTACAATTATGATAATGAATGATTGAAAGTCTTGAGCCTTATGTACTATTACGAAGATTTTTGATGCAAGCATGATGTCCTTCTCCTATGTCTATTTATGAGTTTACTTTACTTTTAAAATGTCCGTTTTACTTACTTTGCATACTCATTACATTCCACGTACTGACCGCATACTTTCTATGCTATATCATTTCATGATACAGGGTCCGGATCTCAGGCTCATCCTCATACTTAGTCTATCCCAGTCTACGATATCAGCTTGTTGGTGAGTCGTCATATTCCGAGGGCCGTTTGATACACTTTCCCGTTGATTATGTTTCAGTATTTCTTGGGTTATTTAGTGATGTTGTCCCATCAACCCATCAACCCATCTTATGAGTTAGAGGCTTTCGGATAAAATGAGTTGTATTCAGCTTATTTAAATGTTTGGTGTTTCCTAATGTTATGTCTTGGTTACGTTTCCGCGATGTTTTATTCTTAATATTCCATTTATTTAAATTATATTAGTTGAATGCATGTGCCATGGTTTGACTTAGGGTCTCTCAGGGTCCCTTGTCCCGTGTCTACGATTTGGGTGTACGTTTGGGTCGTGACATACGCGGGTCCAGGTGTGAAGTTATTACAAAATGGAATTTAAAAAGTTGGCCCACAAAATCCCAAATACCTGATCAACCACCCTATTATGCAAATATTCCTATAGTTCCCCTTTGTCCAACACTTTTTCATTCCATATTTGTCTCTCCATTACCCAACATTACCAGTTCCCCATATCCATCCATTTTCAACGTTTCCACCTTCCCACTTCCCACCAACACACCCACATTAAACTCTCCACCTTCCCCTCAACCTATCACACTTCCATTCTTCACCTATAAACCTCCCTCCATATTTCACTAACACACTCACTTCACTCACACTCTCTACACTACATCTATCTCAAGGTGCCATTGCAAGATTTAGTTAAGCTCTTTTGAAGTTCAAGTGTGTGCAAGCAATCTTCCAATTTGGTAACAATTTTCTATCCCTTGTCTTAATTTTATCATTAGTGCTTGACTCTTTAGGAGTAATACTTTGTTTCCCTTCCTTGTTGAACTCTTGAATGTGATATGCTTGTTGAATGGATTGGAGATGTACTTTTTGTGTGTGAAATTCTTAAAAGGGTGAAGTCTGAGTAACCCATTTGCATAAAGCATGACGTTTTTCCTAATGATAGACCGGGTGACACCATTCTTAAGGGATAAACGTCATGAGTATGTGTTTGAATGGAGTAGTGTTGATTTTATTATGTGGGGTGTGAATGTGTGTTAATGGGTGTCTGTGAATAGTAAGTTAAAATTTGGGGACGATGGGGTATGACATTTTGCCAGTAAGATTCGATGAACCAATGTGGAACATCGGATCACTCTGAAAATTATCTCAGGCCACTGAGTGGATCCTGCGCTACACCGGCGGTTCGCGAACTTGGACTGGCGATTTGACTCTTAACCGTCGAAACCCCCTCACTTTTCTAGTTTTCTGTATGGCATCGGTGGGCAATCAGCGGTCTGCGAAATTTCTTATGCGAACAGTCGGTCCTCTACCGGTACTACTAGTTCTTTAAATGATTGTTTGGTTTTCCCTTGTTTCTCAGTTCTCCCTTGGACTAGTTGTAACACCCCGAAAGTCCTAGAGATCAAAACTCGGAGTTAGAAGAAGCTCAGCAGAAAAGTCAGCAGAAATATGCCTCAGAACGAGTTAGGGAACGACTCGTTAGGAGACCTAACGGGTCATGGTTTGACCTGTGATGAACTATAAGGAGGGAATGGCAAGCCGAATGGCCACAGACAGCCTGACGAGTCATCTTGCCTGGCAACGATTCGTTAGGTTGGTCATTGGGTAATGAATCAAGTGAGAAGTCAGTGTAGTTGACAGAAGGATGTGAAGAGTCATTAAGTGTGGGAACGACTCATCATGTCCGTCATTAGATGGGAAGAGTTGAAGTTGTGAAGTAGTCTTCCAGTGCACTTGACGAATGGGTCTAACGAGTTGTTGGGTAGAGTAACGACTCGTTACATTGGTCGTGGTTGGAAGAATGATAAAACTGTTTGAATTTTCCAGTGTGCTTAACGAGCGAGATGATGATTCGTTGAATGGGACGATGACTCGTTACGTGAGTCGTGACTCCAGATTCAGGGGAAATTTCCAATTTTTTTCAGGGACAGTTTTGTAAACTCCTATGCTTTTAACTTTTAAACTACGTCGTTTTGTGTATTGTTTGGGACGTTTTAAGGGTTTCTACAAGCCTAAACCCTCATTCTCTCAATATATCTCTGAAGCTCTTCTTCTTCCCCTCCTCTCAAGATTCAAGACCTTCACCAAGGGTTTTTTTCAAGGGATTCAAAGTGTGATTTCGAGTGGAATTTCTCCTACCAGGTATATGGGTCTTTCATCAAGGATATTCTTCCATCCTTCTATCCCAAAAATATTTTTATTAAAAACTCGATTTTTATTAATCTAGAAAAGCATGACCTAGGGCTTGTATGATGAGAAAGTTCATCCATATTCTTCTATATGACCTAGGGCCATGACCTTGGGCAAGGCCCACATGTTGATTTAAAATGATGATTTTCCCAAAACAAGCTTACCGCATTGTTTGGAGCGAAGGTAAAGTGAGTGGAATTGATGTAAGGTATGTCACAAAAAGCGTTAGGGAGGATTTAGTCACTATAGCCAAATGTTCATCCTACCCTTACCCCGAGCCTACATCATAACCTACAAGTCCTAAATGATTCTAGGTGCATCTTGTCACGCCCCGAGCCTGCACCTTGGACGTAACGCGATACTTGGAGAAACGAGTGACCCCAAGTCAACCCCTGGTCTATCATACACTAGCATTCTGAGTAAGCATGCACATCGAAAGTTTTAAATATTAAGAAAATATAGAGACTGAAAGTAGAGAAAGAAATACTAAATTTGCAATACAATTCTGAGAGACAAGTCTGGTCTGAAAGCCAACTATTGAGGAGATGCTGGGACAGGTCCCCAGCTAACTCTAAATCTAACAAAAACCATATCCAAATGAAGTAAATAAACAAAGCCCTCTAATGAGGGGGACTCACACTCTTATCTGCTGAAATAAAATGCTCTAAAACTGAAGTAACTATCTATGCTTGACTTGAGAACCTGTCGCTGTATCATGAAACGATACAACATGAAAAGCATGCGTCAGTACTTTGAATGTACTGAGTAAGTGGGAGAGAAATACTAAAAATAATGTCTGAACTGCAATGACACGCCATGACCAACAAGTAAACTGAACTGAACTACTGGTATAATCTGAAATGGCCAAGATGACCCTATCTGATGGTCATGGACATGCCCTAAGTCTGAAACACTGATTCTGGGATACTGTACTGAACTGACTATTGGGAGAGTCTATAACCGATATTTAACCACGTGAGCTAGACGTGGAGTTCGATGTATACACCCCACCGGTAGGACCCAATATACCTTGCGAGGGTATAAAGGCATGAACTGAGTGATCAAAAAAATATATCTGGGGCCAATCAGGCCAAGTAATACTGACTCCTATGTTGGCAACGTAGTTTTGGGAACTTGGGTGCACTGAAACCCCGGCCTGCTCGGTGCTAAGTTCTACTCCCACTGGAAAACCTAACTGAACTATTAAGCTGATAGCTCGAAAATGGGGCCCAACACTAGTAAGGGACGAATAAATGCATGTACCCTGAGAGCCTTATAGGACCAGAATTTGGAATTGGGTTCTATCTAGAAGCGTTGTAACCGTCTATAGAACAACAAATAACTGAACTGGGGTCCTGGGGCTAGTCAGAGCTATAGCTAAATTTCATGATCGCCTAATGGACCAAATAACTGAAATCCGAATATGATTCTGAAAACATGGAGGCATCACTAACATCTCGAAAATAGACTGGACTCAAACTGATCAGTTGACATTTTCTGGACAACACTGAGGTTGCTGAAAATCTGACTAGAACTAGACTGATATGATTCTGAATGAGACTAGACTAATAGAGTTCTGTGTTCTAACTAACTGAATTTCTAAGCAGCTAATAGAGAGCTCAACTTATCCCAACAATACGGGAATTTCATAATATAGAGCAATTTCAAGTATTCTAGGAATTTCATTCAACAGGCTAACATCATTCTCATTACTGAAATATCTACGCCACACATGTATAAATATATTTTAAAATTCTAGAAAATTCAACCCATAGAATTCTTCATTCACTAGAGGAAATTTAATAAACAAAATTCATAACTCAAAAGTTAGGGATTAGATTCCCTTATGTATAAACACTGATAATTCGGTAGGAATTTATGGGGATCATATCAACAATATATATATGAACATCGTTCTAAGTGAAATCAATGATAATAATCATGAAACCTCTTCATACTCGAAAAACTCAAGGCTTAAAACTGATAGAGGAATTAGAGGAGGATATTGGGGGCACAAGGGAAGAACAATTTCCTTGCTAAAACCCCACATACCTGATGAAAAACCCACAAAAATCTTGTGAAATTGAGGAGGAGAAATCTGCACTAGTTCTCGCTCTGAGAGTTCCTGTGAGAGCTTACGGTGTAATTTCTGAGTGCTTGAGTGGGGAATGAGGAAAAAGACCCATTACCCCCATTAAAACGTCTAAAACCGAAGTCAAAACGATGTGGTTTAATGTCTGGGAGGATAGGAAATTACTAAATAGTCCTCAGAAATTCGCTGGGAAAAACTGTTAGGTGTTCCTAACGGGTGACCTAACGACTCGTTACCAGGTCCAACGAGTCATTGGATCCTCTCGACAGGTTCACTAGAAAATCTCTACTGACTCCTTTAGGGGCATATGATGAGTCGTCAAAACTAGGAACGACTCGTCATGTCATCCGTTAGGTACACTGCTAAGAAGGATAGAAAGGACTGGAAACGAAGGACCTGATGAGTCGTTACTGTTGTTGACGACTCGTGGTGACCTTCCGTCAAGTAAACTGTCTATTTCTCAAATTCTAAAACTCCAGCTTGGCAACGGGCAACTTAACGAGTCATGCGGCCTAATAACGACTCGTGGGGTCATCCTTTTGGAAACATTAACTCATCATCTTGTCATCCTTCTCACGGTTGACCTGAGGAGTCATTGAGTCCCTTAACGACTCGTCAGGTTGGTCGTTCTGCAACTTTTCTGCAGTTTTCTAGATTTTCTTAATTATGTCCCGGATATTGATTTTAAGCTTCCGGGGAATTACAATATCTCCCCTTTGAAAACATTTGTCGTCGAATGTTAGTAAACTCATAGCATCCAGAAAAATAACAGTTAAAGCATTCAAATACTACTCATTCAACTTCAAAACTACTAAAGTGACTACCTCCATTTTGGAGAATATAACTGAACTGAATGTTTCTTTCATAAACACAACCAAAGTCAGAAAGAAAATTTAGATACATGAATTGAATTCAAAAACTAGTTCGGGTGTTAAAACAAAATTCTCATATCAAACTACAACAGAGTCGGTAGAGACCAAGTGTGGGTATTTGGCCCTCATATCTGCTTCGGCCTGCAGCACACTTCACACCAAATCTGCTGCACTGCATTNCCAATGGCACCACAGAGGTTGGATCTCCGATACACTTTTTCAAAAGTGATACATGGAAAACTGGATGTACAGCTGCTAGTTCCGAAGGTAACTCTAGCTCGTAGGCTACCTTACCGATACGCCTCAAAATTCTATAAGGTCCCACATACCTTGGACTGAGTTTCCCCTTCTTTCAAAACCTCATCACCCCTTTGATGGGTGAAATTTTCAAGTATACCCAGTCATCAACTGAAAACTCCATCTCTCTTCTTCTCACATCGGCATAGGATTTCTAACAGCTCTTGGTTGTTTTCGAGCTTTCTCATATGAGCTAAGCTTTCTGCATTGCCTCATGAACCAAGTCCGGCCCTATCAATGTAGCTTCACCGACTTCAAACCAACCTATAGGAGATCTATACCTCCTACCATATAATGCCGCAAATGGGGCCATCTGAATGTTGGAATGATAGCTGTTGTTGTACGCAAATTCGATAAGAGGCAGGTGGTCATCGCAATTACCTCTAAAATCAATCGCGCATGCTCTTAGCATATCCGCTAGAGTCTGAATAGTCCGCTCAGCTTGCCCATCTGTCTGTGAAAAGATGTACTAAGATTGACCTGGGTACCTAGTCCTTTCTGAAAAGATTTCCAGAAGTGAGAGGTGAATTGGGTACCTCTATCTGAAATAATGGACAAGGGCACCCCATGCAGTGTGACCAGTTCCCGAATATAATGTCTAGCATAGTCCTCAGCTGAATTTTTGATTTTTACTTGGAGCAAATGTGCTGACTTAGTCATCTGGTCTCCTACCAGACAGATAAAGTTATGTTGCCGATGAGTCTGCGGTAAACCGGTAATGAAGTCCATATTTACTTCTTCCCACTTCTAGGTGGGTATGCTGATATCCTAGGTCATATCTCCTGGTCTCTGGTGTTCTACCTTGACCTGCTGGCAGTTCGGGCACTTGGCTACAAATTCAGTAATGTCTTTTTTCATGTCGTTCCACCAGTAAATGTCCCTCAATCGCGGTACATTTTAGTAGCACCAGGGTGAATGGAATACTTTGAGCTATGTGCCTTAGCTAAAACCTACTATCTCAACTCACCAATATCTGTCACACACAACCTTCCCTGATAACGGAGCATTCCATCTCCCCCTTGGGAGAAAGCCTCAACTTCTTTTCTAAGAACCGCCTCCTTGAGTTTAAGTAGAACTGGATCTTCATCTTGTTTGGACTTCAACTACCAAAGATGAATCTGACCCTCTTTGTACTACTGCTCCACCTTCTGCTGAGTCTACTAGTTGCACCCCTAACTAAGCTAGTCTGTGAACATCCTTTTCTAACGACCTTTTTCCTCCCTCAAAGTGAGCTTCACTTCCCATAGATCTCCTGCTTAGGGTGTCAGCCACCACATTAGCCTTTCCCGGGTGATACAACACACTCATGTCATAATCTTTTAGGAGCTCTAACCACCTTCTCTGTTGGAGGTTTAGGTCCTTCTGGCTGAACACATACTGAAGACTCTTGTGATCTGTGAACACGTCCACAAGAGCTCCATACAAGTAGTGTCTCCAAATTTTTAATGTGAATACCACCGCTGCCAACTCCAAGTCATGATTTGGATAATTCTTCTCGTGAACATGTAGTTTCCTAGAGGCAAAGGATATCACTTTGCCCTGCTGCATCAGAATGCATCCAAGTCCAACTCTGGAGGCGTCACAATACACTACAAGCCTATTTGTTCCTTCTGGCAAGGTTAACACTGGAGAGGTAGTGAGTCGAGTCTTCAACTCTTGGAAACTCTTCTCGCACTCATCTGACCGCTGGAATTTCACCTTATTCTAAGTTAACTTGGTCAGAGGAGAGGCTATGGAGGAGAAACCTTAGACAAACCATCGGTAGTAACCCACTAAGTCCAAAAAACACCTAATTTCTGTCGGAGAGGTAGGTCTGGGCCAATCCTTCACTGCTGCTATTTTATGAGGATCCACTTGTATCCCTTCTCCTGAGACCACATGACCCAAGAAGGTCACTGACTTCAACAAGAATTCACACTTACTGAACTTGGTGAATAACTGGTGATCTCTGAGAGTCTGTAATGCTAGCCTCAGGTGATTGACATGCTCTTCCTCATTTCAAGAGTACACCAGAATGTCGTCGATAAATACGATGACAAACATATCTAGGTACGTCTTGAAAACCCTGTTCATTAGGTCCATAAAGGTTTTTGGGGCATTTTCTAACCCAAAGGACATCACTACAAACTCATAGTGACCATACTGAGTTCTGAATGCTGTTTTCGGTATGTCACTTTCTCTAACCCTTAACTAATGGTATCCTGACCTGAGATCGATCATGGAGAAAAACTGGCTTCCTGAAGTTGGTCGAACAGGTCATCAATTCTAGGTAGGGGATATCTGTTCTTGATTGTGAATTTGTTTAGCTGATGGTAATCTATACACATTCTGAGGGTACCGTCTTTCTTACGCACGAATAACATTGGAGCACCCCAAGGAGAGATGTTGGGTCTGATGAAACCCTTATCAAGAAGATCTTTTAGCTGCTCCTTCAACTCCTTAAGCTCAGCTGGAGCCATTCTGTAAGGAGGGATGGAGATGGGCTGAGTATCTAGAAGGAGATCTATCTCGAAGTCTATTTCCCGTTCAGGGGGAACTCTAGAAAGATCTTCAGGAAATACATTCAGGAATTCGCTGACAATAGGAACTGACTGAATGGTTGGGGTCTCAGAGTTGGAATCCTTGACCTGAACCAGATGATATAGACACCCTTTAGAAATGAGTTTCTAGGCATTAAGGTAGGAAATAAACCTACCCTTAGGTGCTGAACTGCTGCCCGACCATTCTAACACTGGCTCATCTGGAAACTTAAACTTGACAACTCTAGTCCTGCAATCAACTGAGGCATAGCAGGAGTGTAACCAATCTATGCCTAGAATAAGGTCGAAGTTGACCATGTATAGCTCTACAAGATCATCTGGAATGATTTTATTCAAGACTGAGACTAGGCAGTTTCTATACACCCGACTGGCTCTAGTTGACTCGCCAACTAGGGTGGAAACTAAGAAAGGCTCTGATAGGACCTCTGGACTGATGTCAAAATGAACTGCTACATAAGGAGTTACAAATGAAAGAGTAGATCCTGGATCTAGGAGGGCATACACGTCTAGATGAAAGAGACGCAACATTCCAGTAACTACATTAGGTGAACTTTCCTAATCCTAATGAGAAGAGAAAGCATAAAAACGATTCTAGCATTGACCGCCATCTGTACCTGATGGGTTGGCCTGCTGGAGCTGATGATTTAGTGGATTGTGATCTTCCTCGCCCTACTGATGGGCACTCCCTAAGCCTGTGTCCAAGCTATCCACACCCGAAATAGCCCTCTCGTCCCTGAAGGCTTTCTCGGTGATTTCTACCATATTTGGGACAAGCTGGATACTTGTTTCCTATACTGGGGTCCTGAGATTGAGTGCCAGAGGATCCAGCCCTCCGATCCTGGCTGGATCGAAAGGTTGGTGCGCTGGCGAAACTAGATGCTGGGGCCCTCTGCTGTTGCTGCCGCTGCTGTGGGCGGCTACTACCACCAAATCTCTGGTGGCCGAAATCTGACTAGCCTATTCTTGCCCTCTTGTTCTTATGTTCCATCTCTTTTAGCTTCTCTGCCTCAATCTTCTAGGCCTACACAATTAAACTAGAAAGATCCATGTCCTTGATTAGCATTGCCGTCCTGCACTCTTTGAGGACCAGGTTAGACACTCCATTTACGAACTTTAACGTGTGAGCCCTCGGCTCGACCACCATCTCTGGAGCATACTTTGATAGTCTAGTAAACTCTAGAGCATACTCCTCCACTATCCGGTTGCCCTGCCGTAGGTTCATAAACTCGGCCATATTAGCCTCCCTCAATTCCCGGGGAAAGAACCTAACAGAAAAGTTGTATGAAAATCCTCCAATCATCCGGTCCTGCTTTTGTTGACCTCCCCTTCTTCCACTGCTCGTTCCAAACCTGGGCTTCCCCTTTTAGATGGTAGGCAGCCACGTCAGCACTCTCGAAAGAGCTGACACCCATGATCCTGGTAATCTTCTTGACCTCATCTACAAAGCCTTATGGGTCCTCTCCCACCTTTGTTCCGTGAAAGTCTGGAGGGTTCATCCGGGTGAAATCCAGCACCTGGGCAGCAGCTGCAGACCCACTTGTGGATACTAGAACCACATACTGGTTCACTTGATTGGTGACTGTTTGAGCTAGCAACTAAATGGCTGCCATGAATTCGGCGGTGGATAGGGATTCATCCCGCGGAACTACCGAAGCTGGTGGAGCGGTTCTGTTGGCGTTTCCGGCTCTTCGTCCATTTCCACGTTGAGGAGACATTGTTCACTGAAAGGGAAAGGACACGATTTATAAAGACGCCTCTGGGAGTGGAATTTAACGCACGATAAAGAACATGAACAAAAGGGGAATTTTCCTAATAACACATCGTAGCCTCCTCATCATAAGTGTGGCGTGCTTCACACCTATGAAAAGGACTCTACTCGATGCGTCTTTTATACTTGCCGAGGATACTCTAAACCTAGTGCTCTGACACCAAGTTTGTCACGCCCCGAGCCTACACCCTGGACGTAACACGCTACTTGGATCCACGAGTGACCCCAAGTCAACCCCTGTTCTATCATACACTAGCATTCTGAGTAAGCATGCACAACAAAAGTTTTAAATATTAAGAAAATATAGAGACTGAAAGTAGAGAAAGAAATACTAAATCTGCAATACAATTCTGAGAGACAAGTCTGGTCTAAAAGCTAACTACTGAGGAGTTGCTGGGACAGGTCCCTAGCTAACTCTAAATATAACAAAAACCATATCCAAATGAAGTAAATAAATAAATACCTCGAATGAGGGGGACTCACACTCTGATCTGCTGAAATAGAATTCTCTGAAACCGAAGTAACTATCTGTGTTGGACCTGAGAACTTGCAGCTGTATCATGAAATGATACAGCATGAAAAGCATGTGTCGGTACTTTGAATGTTCTAATTATGTGGGAGAGAAATACTGAAAATAAAGTCTGAACTGCGATGACACGCCATGACCAACAAGTAAATTGAACTGAACTGTTGATATTGAAATGGTCAAGACGACCCTGCTCGATGGTCATGTACATTCCCTAAGTCTGAAACACTGATTCTGGGATACTGTACTGGACTGACTAGTGGGAGAGTCTATAATCGACATTTAACCACGTGAGCTAGATGCGGAGTCCAATGTATACACCTCACCGGTAGGACCAAATATACCTTGCCAGGGTATAAAGGCATGAAATGAGTGATCACAAAAATATATCTGGGGCCAATCAAGCCAGGTAATACTGACTCCTACACTGGCAATGTAGTTCTGGGAACCTGGGTGCGCTGAAACCCTGGCCTGTTTGGTGCCAAGTTCTACTCCCACTGGAAAACCTAACTGAACTACTAAGCTAATAACTCAAAACTGGGGCTTAAGATTAGTCAGGGACGAATAACTGCATGTACCCTTAGAGCCTTGTCGAACTAGAATCTTGAATTGGGTTCTAAGACTGGTCAGAGCTACTTATCTGGAAGCGTCATAACCGTCTATAGAACATCTAATAACTGAACTTGGGTCCTAGGGGTGGTTAGAGCTATAACTAAATGTCATGACCGCCTAATGGACCAAATAACTGAAATCTGAATCTGAGTCTAAAAATTGGGAGGCAACACTAACACCTCGAAAATAGACTTGAGTCAAACTTATCAGTTGACATTTTCTAGAAAACATTGAGGTCGCTAAAAATCTGACTGAAACTAGACTAATATGATTCTAACTGAGACTAGACTGATAGAGTTATGTGTTCTAACTAACTGAATTTCTAAGCAGCTGATAGAGAGCTCAACTTATCCAAACAATACGAGAATTTCATAAGATAGAGCAATTTCAAGGATTCTAGGAATTTCATTCAATAGGGCTAACGCCATTCTCATTACTGAAATATCTACACCACACATATATAAATATATAGGAAAATTCTAGAAAATTCAACCCATAACATTCTTCATTCACTAGAGGAAATTTAATAAAAAAATTCATAACTCGAAAGTTAGGGCTTAGATTTCCTTATCTATAAACACTGATAATTCGGTAGGAATTTATGGGGATCATATCAACAATATATATGAACATCATTCTAAGTGAAATCAACAATAATAACCATGAAACCTCATGATATTCAAAAAACTCAGGGCTTAAAACTGATAGAGGAATTACAAGAGGATCTCGGGGGCACAAGGGAAGAACAATTCCTTTGCTAAAACCCCACATACCTGATGAAAAACCCACAAAAATCTTGAGAAATTAAGGAGGAGAAAGCTGCCCTAGTTCTTGCTGTGAGAGTTCCTGAGAGAGCTTACGGTGTATTTTTTGAGTTCTTGAGTGGGGAATGAGGAAAAAGACCCATTACCCGCATTAAAACTTCTAAAACTGAAGTCAAAATGACGTGGTTTAATGCCTGGGAGGATAGAAAATTACTAAATAGTCCTATGAAATTCGCTGGGAAAAACTGTAAGGTGTTCCTAACGGGTGACCTAACGACTCGTTACTAGGTCCAACGAGTCACTGGATCCTCCCGTCAGGTTCACTGGAAAATCTCTACTGACTCCTGACGGGCATATGACGAGTCATCAAAACTGGGAATGACTTGTCATGTCGTCCATCAAGTACACTGGTAAGAAGGCTAGAAAGGATTGGAAATGAAGAACCTAATGAGTCGTTACTGTTGTTGACAACTCTTGGTGACCTTCCATCAAGTGCATTGTCTACTTCTCAAATTCTAAAACTTCATCTTGGAAACAGGTGAGTTAACAAGTCGTGTGTCCTGATAACTACTCGTGGGGTCATCCGTTGGCAAACACTAACTCATCATCTTGGCATCCTTCTCACGGTTGACCTGACGAGTCGTTGGGTCCCTTAACGACCCTTCAAGTTGGTCATTTTGCAACTTTTCTGCAGTTTTCCAGATTTTCTAAATTAAGTCCCGGATATTGATTTTAAGCTTCTGGGGCATTACACAGCTACTCTACATTAGTGGCGAATTACATGAAGGGAAAGCCTATTGGTCAAATGTATGCATGAAGATTTCTTTTGGGAGAGAGTGTGAGTGTCTCTTCAAAACAATCCCTTGTGTGTACTTAAATGATTACATGACCAAAAGAATGGGGATCCTTCCTTTTTAGGGATTCAAGAGCATTCAGAGTTAATGTGGAAATAGGGCACAAGGAGTGTAAACTCTAAGGCAAGCTTTGAATTTGTAGTGATTATAACTTGAGATGTATGTGTGTTTCTTGGTTGAGCAATGCCCTTGTTTTGCTAAATAATTCCTGTCATAAGCTTTCTTGGTAGAAAGTGGTCGCCTGTTTGAAGCATCTTCATTGTTTAGGTCTTTTTGGGTATTTTCTTCTCTTTTTCAGTGAGCGTGGTGAGTATTTTTGGGTGTCATCGTCCAGGTGATTAGAGAGGTATAATTATAAATAGAGGTAGCATATGTATCAGTAATTGAGCATTGCATTACTTGAGGACAAGCAATAATTTAAGTTTGGGGGTTTGATGAGTTGGTAATTTACCAACTCATTAGGCTCTAAAGCTTGAGTTTTTGTTTCGTTCTCGAGTTGATTATTTGGATTTTATACCCTTTTTTCTTTTCTTGTGTGTAGATGACTAAATGTGAAGAAAAGAGCAAAAATGGAGCAAAAAGAAGGGAGTAAGAGTGAATCGGTGAGACATCGACCAAAGGACGAACATCACTTCGTTAGAGGATTAATGCCACCGGCGGTTCGCGACTTGTCAGCGGCGAGTCACCGGTTCAGTTGCCGAAAGATACTCAAAGTTCTAGAAATTTGCTTGAAGACTCGCGGTTCATGGATTGGCATCAGCGAAACATCGGTGTTCACTGGAATGGAGTAAGGATGCAACAAAGATACCCAACGACTCACGGATTAAAACCGATGAACCACCGGTGTCTTCGCCGGTTGCTCATGAGGGTATAATCGTCCAACACTGGAAAAGAGATAAAAAGGGCCCTACTTTTCAGGATATAAATAGAAGAAAAAGTACTTTGTATTGAGAGATGCAGAAGGAGAGATAGAAATAGAGATTTGTAGAGAGAACAAAGCTTACGTCACATCATTGTTTTTCCTTTTAGCTGAAGAGCATTCTCTTAGCCGAGATAGGGAGATTCTGATTGAAAATTGTAGAAAGTACTCTGTTCTATTTCCTCTTTGTACCAGTAAGTTTCAACTATTGTTGGAGATTATTTTTTGAAGTTGATTTATCTACTCTTGCTATTAAATTCAATGATGCTATTGATGAATGTGTTTAGGAATTTCTTAACTATGAGTAGCTAAAATCATTAACTAGAGGTGTGTGATGATGAATACTTAATTAGATTGGGCATTGCTAGAGTCATCTTCATATTGTTCATGTAAGTGTAAATCTATTAGATTCTCTTCAATCTATAGAGGAAGATCCATTGATTTTGATATGGGTCTATCTTTTCTTGCTTGATTGTTGCTTGTAAAAGAATAATTAAGTATTGGAAGAGAATTTAGTAGTGGGTATGAAGAAGAGAGTGTGAAATTGGATTAGAAATAGTTGAAATTGCATTCTCATTCCTTATTAGNATTGCATTCTCATTCCTTATTAGCAGCTAGCTAGAAATTAGTGGAGTTTCTTATCCAAATCAAATCGGGTTGAGCTAAATTGTGATTAGAGGTTTGGAAAAACTCTAGTGAGAAGTAATTAGAAGGCTGAAAAGCTGTAATTACCCACTTCCCAAGATTATTTACACTTGTTGAACTTATAAGATGACCTGGCATGTCCCGTTCTAGTTAGTATTTCATCTACACTACACCTCTAATCATTCACATCCTTGTGGACAACTTAGCTGATCTTGCTATTTTATTTCACTAAATCAACAAATACAATTCTCTGAAAATTTCAACTCCCCAAATTTATTTGTTTTATATTAATCTACGTAGTGCAAGCTAACGTCAATTTCTCAATCGACATTTGAAACTATCATTCCCTAGTCCTCGTGGGATTCGACCCCGACACTCATCGGGTTACTTGTTTTGGTACTTCGGCCATGTATATTCTTTGCATTAAGTATATATTTTGGATGTTATCACTAATTGATGATATGTGGGAATTAAGAATGAGTCGTAGTACAAGGGCCCCGAAAATAAATGGCTCAGAGACCGGGACGTAGGAATTAAACGAGTCCTGACACTAATTAGGAGTAAGAAAAAATTGTAGAAGATATTCAACCATGCCTCAAAATCATAGCGCCGTTTTGGGATGAATGGATTTTAATTGGTATCTGATGTAATGACCCAACTGGCAATTATAATATTTCAACCCCATAAAAACTAGACGATTTAAACATTTTAGAAATTCTTGATAAATCTTTGATAAACAAAGGGCACACGGAGAATAAAAATTGAATGAGCATTGTCGAGACTAGTGGACCCAAGTGGGTGTTTGCTGCGACAGAATGTTTTTCGCCATAACGGAGCCACTACAGCGGAAGGTATGACTGCTGCAGCGGATGAGGCAAACCAGAAATCCACAATCCTATTCTGATTTGGATATTAAAAACCTAGTCCTTGAGGAGGACTTATTAAAAACGTCTAAAAAGAGAAAAATAGACTTTGGAGGAAAAATTAGAGGATCCAAGGGGAATTTGACAACCATGGCTAGGAACTCCCGAGAGGAAATCAAGAATAAGATAGATGCAAATGGAAACAATTGGGACAAGATCTTGGAGCCCAGGTAGGCTATGGTTTACTCACTTTTGTGTTAGACTACGATTAGCTAAACATATACGTGCATGTGATTGATACACTTCACACGTAGTTATAAATTAACCCTAAGAATAAAGTGGTGAGAGTGTGAAATTGTGTGTCTCGTATATGAGGAATTGAAGGAGAGAATTATTATAGACATAACAACTTCGCCAGAATATCAAGAAAGTGAATTGAGTGTGCATGTAAGTTCTGTATTAATAGAATTGATTTGATTGATTAGAACGAGCAAGATAACCATGATTACTATATGGTTTGGGTGGTTTACGAGGACCACATAGCATGTGCGAAAGGTCCTGAGTTAGGAGATTAGAAATCCGATTTACTTGTAAAAGAATAAACAGAAATACACGGATGAAGTATAGATAATAGATTTTATGATGAATTTATTGTTTGAACATAAGCTATATCCTTGAGATGGTCGAACTCATGTAAATTGGTGTTAACTTGATATAAACAATGAGGGGTAATGACTGTGTTATGTTATTGCTTCGAGGTCTGATACAATGAGATTTTACGATGAGATGTACTAATGATGGTGAAGCACGATGTTCATGATGAAAATGATATATAAGAAAAGGCAAGAATAGGACTAGTCGGAGTACTTCTAACACAGTACCACTGCAGTGAGACCGCTACAGCGGTGGAAATACCGCTGCAGCGGAGCCCAACCTACCGAGCGAGCCAGGTCGCGGCTCTTCATGATCTACAAGGTATAATTATTATTTAACCTCTTAAACTATAAAATGGAAAATGGTAAGTAGAAAATGCATATATGGTTTCCAACTTTCCATATGCAAGTCATTCTATGTGTATGGAGGTAGGTTATTGTTATAGGGTTAGACCTTCCTAATGGCTTGTATGCTTATGTGATGATTATATTTGATTAGTCTTTAGAAATTCCTTGTTATGAGCATGGTTATGTGAATAAATGGAAATTTTCATATTGATATGAGATGAATGTAATCTGTTGTTGAGATCACGATGAAGTGTGTATTGAATTTCATGTTATAAATCTACCATGTGAACTTAATGTTGTATTGAGCAAGTGAGGGAATGAAGCATTGACTCTGAAGAATAGAAAGGTTTATTTATATATATGGATTTGATTATGTAATGA
This sequence comes from Datura stramonium, assembly GCA_018107945.1. NCBI lineage: Eukaryota > Viridiplantae > Streptophyta > Magnoliopsida > Solanales > Solanaceae > Datura > Datura stramonium. Next base: position 56,540 of record JACEIK010002369.1, read on the forward strand.
ACCCTGTTGTGATTTAAGGATGAGATTGGCTGAGACATTGACTATTTCCTAAAATAAGAGGCTCGAGCCCGAGGGGAGTATCTGGGCGAGCGAATACTATTATTGAATGGCTCGTGTCTGAGGGGAGCATCCAAAAAAGAATATGAGTTGGAGCGGATACCACACCAGTACGATACGTGGATTTCTAGAGTCCCTGCAAGTCATGACAGGTTGGGCATAAATAAGACCAACTAGCATGTGTGTACATGATTTCTATGGGTGAGTGTTATAGTGATGTGACAGAGGTGTGTGCCCGACTCATTACTGTAGCTATAATCACGGTGTGAACAATGGGTATGTGTGTGTGTGGAAGGTTTTCTGAAATAAGATACAATGTATGATTTGGATGATATACAATACTTGTTAGATGATATCCTTGAGATGATTGATGTGATATATGTGCAGGTATGTTGAATGCACGTTGTAATTAGTGTTTATGGATTATATAGGAGGACATGAATGTCATAAATGATTTTGAATGAATGGATTTTAACACATTAGCAATCTCGTGAGAGAATTACTATGGTGATGAATCACTAGGTAAATTTAGCAAGAAACACTTAAAGAATGAAAGAAGTGATCAGAAAATTGAAGGGACTGAGTTCTAGGAAACTATCTACTAAATACTGCCGTAGTGGGCATATCACCACAGCAGTGGGACTGTTGTAGCGGGCTCACCTGCGCTGCAGCGGAATTTGAGAGACAACAGGGTAAGTTAATTTTGCGGTCAGATTGAAAAATGAGTAGTTGTATTGGTAATATTGCATGATTTAATTGATTAGAGTAATTTATAAAAGCGGTGATTTTAGAGCAACAAAGAAGTGAGAATTAAGTTTTATTTCATAAG
>JACEIK010002369.1:57789-76643 GCA_018107945.1 Datura stramonium
AGGGAAAAAGGGGTTCTCTTATCGAGTACGTACCCGCATGGCCTATATAGTTGGATTGTGTCAGTAACCTTTTCTTACATACATTTTATTGTTTCTAATTACAACTTTTTCATAAATAAAAATGCACTTAAATCATTTTTTAACGAGAAGTGCGGTAGAAACTAAATTTTTGCTAATTTCTGGAACATGGAGAATATTGTTGGGAGTCGCTACTTTTCCTGAACTCATCTTCAAGCATATCCTTCCAACTCCTTTGATTTTTGCAATTGAGGAGTTTACCATGAAGATAGTGTCATCTAGGCTCACACTAGCATAAGAAGCAAGCATCTTTTTATTAGCACAATCATGACGAGTTGGTCTTGAATCAATCCAGCACTCTTTGGAGTTTCCTACCAAGTTACATTCTGAAAGCATGACATACAAGTTTATTTTCTCGTACTTTCAATCATGTTTGCTTGACTTTTTTTTTGTATTTTTTCGAGAGCGATAATTAATAGCCTTGCGTCCAACCTTTTTACAGTAGAGGTAATTTCCTTTGAACTTCTTCATAAATGGATAAATTTTTGGTCCAAACGACCTCTTTTTTATTATTTCTTGGTGCTTCCTCAACAATACTTTGCTCCCAATATTGCTGAACTTACACGTAGCTTCTTTTTTGCAGTATTGTTGTCTTTTTCTATCCTTAGATGAACAACTAGAGCTTTAAGAGTCATCTCCTTGAATTTATGGTTCATGAAAATTTTTAAAGTCTCTCCATAAAGGAGATAACTTTTTGATAAATTCTATTACTTAAAACCCTTCATTTATGACCATGCCTGCATTCGATAATTCCAAATTTGCAAGAGAATTAATATATTTAAAAATAAAAATATTATGAATTGGATTATACCTTTCGCAAGAAGATCATGAAAGATGACTTGTAGTTCATGGACTTGAGACATAAGAATCTTCTTGTCAACCAAAGTTCAAATATTTTACAACCATAGATTGCTTTAGTCCAACGTCTTTTATCTTGTATTTCTTTCCAAGAGTGTTTTACAACTCTTTAGGACTTTTACAAATACTGAAGACTTTATAAAATGCCATCCTATAAGTCGTTAAGAATATAGTTCTGGCAAAGAAAATTTAAATATTTCCACACCCAGTTAAATTTCATTATCAAGAGTTCCTTCTATCAAGACTGAAACGTCCTTATTGATTAATTGTTTTAAGTTGAGGGTGGTAAGATAGAAGAATATTGTAACATTCCAAAAGTTCCTAAGACCAAACCCCAGACTTGGAATGAAAACAAGTGGGGAACTGGATAATTTTTACCTTAGAACGACTCGTCAAGTAAATCTTTGTCAGAACCAATGACCAATTAGAAGAGTCATTGTTACCTTTTGCAATTTTTTCCCCAGAACTGACAAGTGGTAGAATGACTCATTAGTCCATGTAACGAGTTGTTAGTAGGAGTCGTTGGAGGAATTTTAGAAACTGTACAGGTGTGACTGTTGTAACCATGAGTGAAGTGACAAGTCATGGGTTCTAGGAGTGAGTCGCCATACCTAGTCATTGGTTGAGGATCAAAAAGCTGTCAGAAAATTTTCCAGAACCAATGAGCCCAGCTAGAGGTCGTTGGTTGATGTAACGACTCATCCTATTGAGCCCTTATATGAGATTCAGAAATAGTGAAAAATCATTCTAGTGACAACGGGTGGAAACCACGACCCATTATATCTTCTAACAGGTCGTCCTATCTGCCCGTTGGGATAGATACAACAACTGGAAATTTAGACCTAGAACCAACAACTTGTCCCAATGAATGGTGGTCACCATCAATGACTCGTTGTGTGACCCATTGGATTTGGACGGAAAGTTTTTCAGGCATTTCTCTAGGGGAATTTTTATAACTTTTCACTATTCTAATTCCTAAACTACATCATATTGGGATCTATTGGAGGGGAATTTAGGGCACTAGTGGACCCTCTATTTTAATTCTCTCATCACACTCCTAGAACTTCACCGCAAGAACTCAAACAAGTATTCCAAGGCAAGAACTAGGGCTTCAAATTTCTTCTCAATATTTCAAGTGTTTTCTCTGGAAGTATTTCTATAGGTATGTAGGGATTTAAAAAGGGTATTCCTTCTACTCTTGTGCCCCAAAAATAACTAGTGAACCCTAATTTTCAATTTGTCTAAAAATTAGGCTTAGGGTTTCCTTCTAATTGCTGAAATTCCCTACTTTTTCTATAATATTAGACTCTTATGTTTAGTAATATCATATATTCATGTTAGTATTTTCAGTTCTATAGTATTTTTCACATGATATTGAATTTGCCATGATTTTCTCATTGAATTGTGAAATGTTGCATTATAGTGTTTCTATCATTTTCAGTATACTCAGTAAAAGTAATGTTATCAGAATTCTGTATTATTAGTTTACTAGTATATTCAGTACCCTCAGTTATCAGGTCCTTTAGGCTATCATGACAGTTCTAGATAAGTAGCTCTGACCTAGACTTAGGAAATCATTCGAACTATCAATACAGTTCAATTATATATATATACACATATACTTGTTATATAGGGTCTTTAGTTGGGAGTAGTACTTAGCATCGAGCAGGCCAGGGTTCAACGCACCCAAGTTTCCAGAACTACGTGCCACATAGTATTTAACTCGAATGGGGTTTTCAGTTAGTGATCACACAACCTAGTCCCTATACCTTGGCAAGGTATGATGGACCCTATCGATGGAGGGTAAAGATCGAACTACACATCTAGCTCGCGTGGTTATATGTCAGTTAACAAAATCTCCCACAGTACAGTATAGTCATAGTTGTTAGTCTAGTTCAGTCTTATAGGTTAAGATATGCTTCTGACTTTAATTTTAGAGTACCAGTTATTACAATATTTTTCTTAGATTTTTAGACTCTTCCAGCACTTATTATTCAGACATGGTTATTGCATGTCATATCAGTCCAGTTTATGTATTATTAGAAATATTATGTTTTATTTGATATCTCACATATTTTGTATGTTCCAAATACTGACATATACTTTCTATGCTATATTGTTTTATGATATAGACTCAAATACCTAGCCTCAGCATTGCAGTTAGCTTCACCAATAATATCCCACAGCGTTCTGTTGGTGAGTCCTCATTTTTCGAGGACTGGAACTGTTCTTATTTTAGTGGTACTAGTTCAGTTTTCTAAGACTTAGAGTTAACTAGATGCCTGTCCCAGCAACTCATCTGTTAGTTGAGGCTTTCATATAGTGTAGTATCTGTGTCAGATTATTATTATTAGTGTTGTTTAAAACATCCAGTATTTACCAGATTTTATCTTTTCTCCTAAAAGATTGTTTTATACTTCAGTAGCTTCCACTCAATTTTCTATTCAATTCTATCATGTCAGCAATATGCTAAGCCATGGGTTAACTTGGGGTTATTTGTGACTCTAAATACCATGTCGCGTCTAGGGTGTAGATTCGGGTCATGAAAAATTGGTATCATAGCCTCAGTTTAGAGTGTGCTAGGATTTATGAAAGTTGTATCAAGTAGAGTCCTTTTCATGGGTGTGATGCGCGCCACACATATGAGGGGGAGGTCATAAGGCATTTTAGGAGAATTTCCTTTTCTTCCTAATTCTTATTGTGTGTAAAGTATGAATCTTTAAAGTGTCCTTCTAACTCATGCTCTACCATTTTCAGTTGACAATGCCTCCCAGAAGAGAAAATAGAAGGAGCACCGAAAAAGCCAACCAGCAAGCCCTACCAGCTCCAGCAGCCCCTCAGGATGATCAGGTGACACCTGCTGTGTTCAGGGCTGCTATTTAGATTGTAGCTCAGGCAGTCACCAACCAGGTCAACTAGTAGGTCGTTGTACCTGCTAATATAAGTAGGCCTACAGCTACTGCCAGAGTCGAAGACTTTATTTGGGTGAATCCCTTAAATTTCACGAGTCTAAGGTAGATGAGAACCTATAAGACTTTATCGATGAGGTTCAGAAGATCACCTCAATCATGGGTGTTACCTCCGTCGGAAGTGGAGAGTTGGCTGCCTATCAACTGAAAGGAGTGGGCCAGATATGGTATAGAAAAATGAAAGAGGGGAGGCGGGTTGGTGCAGGTCTGATGAAGTGGGACATGTTCGTGACCATGTTTTTGGACAAGTTATTTCCCAAGGAGTTAAAGGAAGTAAAGGCTGCAGAGTTCGCCAATTTGAAATAGAACAATATGATGGTGCAGGAGTATTCCTTAAGGTTCACTCAACTTTCAAAGTATGCTCCGGATATGGTTTCCGAGCCGAGGGATCACTTTCTCAAATTTGTAAATGGTGTCTTAGACTTGGTAGTTAAGGAGTGGAGGACTGCCATGTTCATCAACGATATGGGCATATCTAGCCTTATAATCCATGCACAACAGATAGAGGAAGAGAATTGAAGGAGATAGAAAGGGAAAGTAAGTAGGCAAGGACAGGTCAGTTTTAGTATTCACAGCAGAGATTGGGTAAAGGTAGTCATCCACAGAAGCAACAGAGACCTCCAACACCCTCTTTAGCCAGTGCTCCTTCTTCTAGTCCCTGTAAAGATCGAAGGGGTGTAGCATCAAGCTCCCAGTCTCAGAGCCATGTGTCCAGTAGCCACACTTTCCCACTATGTCCTAAGTGTGGTAAGAACCATTTGGGGGAGTTCTTTCTGGGCAAGGAAGGTTGTTTTGGTTGTGGCTAGCTATGTCATCGATTAAGGGATTGCCCATCAACAAGATAAGGGAAGGGCCAATCCACTACATCAGCAACTCTGCCAGGTCATGATGTGCTGTAGATTTACAACACTTTCAACACTCAAAATTGAAGAAAATAGCATGGACTTAGGCGTGTTTATATGGATATGAGGTACTTTTCTTGTCTTTTCAGGTAAACTTAGGTGTTAGAATAAGATTGGGAAAAAGAAGCTAAAAAAGCATAAAATGAGCCAAGATGACAGTCTCAGTACGAGTCGTACATCGGTGGTACGAATCGTACTAAGACTCATGAAAATATTCAGAAGGATGAGCTAAGAAAGATGCAACCCACGACTGAAATTACGAGCCATGTTATCGTGGTACGAGCCGTAATTCCAAGTCTTGGAAAGATTTAGAGAAATTTCACAAAGGCTGACTCTGGGTACGGATGACTACAGTGAGAGTCATGAAGGAAAGGTATGAGTCATACCAAGGCACTCACGTCCAACTTTAGAAAAATTCAGAGTCTTCAGATTTAAATCACTGAAGCTCATTACGACTCGTAGGAATATGGTGCGAGTCATACTAAAGCCCAACACTTAGCTGGATTTCAGCAAGCTAAGGACCTACGAATGGCAGCTACGACTCGTACAATCCTTCTACGGTTGTAGGTCTGACCGTGGCACGAGCGGCAGCAGATATGGAAGTTTACCTTGTTAGCTTAGGAAAAGTATTTTTATATCTGTATAAATACATTTTATGTTTTATTTTCATGAAGGAGTCGACTAGAAGTAATTAGGAGTGATTAGAAGTGATTAGCAATGAAATTAAGGAGATATAGATGTGAGAATTGAGTTGTTCAACTTGTGATCAACCTTTTCTCGATCTTCGTATCGTTCTTAAGGATTTTGCTGATTAATTCAAGCATGTTTTCTCTAAATTATAATTTTAAGTATTGGTTCATGTCTTTAATTATGAATGCAAATCACAATCTTGCAACTATGAGAGACTAGAACCTCCATAACTAGGATTGTGGAACCACGGTGGATTAACAAGCTAGGGTTACATAAAAGTGATTCAAAACCATTGCAAAACACTTTTATTGTATTATCTTCATGCTTAAACATTTCTTAATGGTGTACAACATTAGGACTTGCCAAAACTCTTTACTTTCTTAGGTCTAAGAGGTAGATATTAGGAAAAGAGAATTACAACAAAGCCTTGATCTTGTATGATCATTGTATTAACTTGAGTTGTGGTCGCAGGATAATTAAAATTTTGGACACGTTGATAATGGTTAATTTGCAATCACTCATCAGGCCTTGTTAGGTGATTGAGTATAGTCATTTAATATGGACTGGCCGGTCGTTTCAATGAACCTAGGTTATCAGTTCTATAAGTAAGCATTAATGATGATCACTTATGTATACCCAAAGCAGTTATGAACCCATGGGGAACACAAAACCCTAGTTATCTTTAAATATTGATTTCACCCATAATTTCAATTGTGTTTTTAAATATTGTTTTCTTTAAAACTCCCAATTTGGAGTAACTACCGAACAAGTTCACTTACCAGCTTTAGTCTAGTTCTTCCATATTCCCTGTGGGTTCGACCCCAAACTCTTAGTTGGGATTTTTATTGACAACATCCGCTTCATACTTTGGTAGGAGGTATGGTTTGAGTGTTATCAAAAAGTGGCACCGTTGCCGCGGAATATGGCTGAGACTAGATTATTAGCTTGTATTCGACTTTTTGGTAGTTATTTCCCTAATTACGTTTTCTTTTTGTTTTTCTTGATACCCACAAGTTGTTTTCCGGTGAATGTCAAGCACTCGTAGTAGCGGAGATCCCCTTATTCCATTCAATCCATAAATCGAACAAGCACTGCACGGGATGGAGAACCATGACCAAAGAGATGCCCGCATAGTTGAAGAAGCTAGGAAAGCCGAGCTAGCTTGACAAGCTACACTTCAGGATGCGGATGATATTAGAGAAGAAGTAGTGAATGATGGTCGACACGGAAGGGGAAATAGAGATCATAGACTTGCCCCTTAGTTCTTCGATGATGAGGACCTAGACATTGATGAAGTTGGGTCTACCGGAGAAATTATGCCACCACCACTGCCCGCTGGGGACAAATTTGATATCACGAGGACCATGATTCAATTGATAAACATGAAAGGGGTGTTCAGTAGTCATGCAACAGATGACGCCAACCTGCACTTGATGAACTTCGTAGGAATATGTAGGGCGTACAGGTTGCTCGGAGTAACCCAGGATGTCATACGACTCAGACTCTTCCCCTTCTCTCTATTAGGTTATTTTGTGGTGCAAAGTTTAAGAACGATCGCTTTTTCGCAGATCCGANCTTCGTAGGAATATGTAGGGCGTACAGGTTGCTCGGAGTAACCCAGGATGTCATACGACTCAGACTCTTCCCCTTCTCTCTATTAGGGGAAGCCACCTTATGGTTATCGTAGTTTCCCAACGACTCCATAACCAACTAGAGAGAGCTCAAACAGGCCTTCTTGGAGAGATTCTTTCCCCCCTCTAGAATGTTGCAGCTAAAAGACGAGATCTACAACTTCCGACAAATTAAGATAGAGATACTTCATGAAACCTGGTTGACTTTCAAAAAGAAGTTGACAAAGTGCCCGAACCACAAGATCCCAAATGTCAGTTTGTTGGAAATCTTTTATAGGTCTTTGAATAATAGCACCAAAGCTGTAGCAGACACGGTGGCAGGAGGAGCATTGATGAGTGACACCTGGGAGCAAGCTGTCACTATCCTTGATAGGGTAACTAAGATGAACAAGGCCTGGCATATGAGGGAGGCTGATACAGTGGTCGGTACATATGTTGTTTGTTTGACTACAGACCAACGAAGGAAAGAAGAAGAACGCGACCAGGAATAGGCTCATATGCACACATCATTGGACTTGCTAAGAAAGCATATTATAGAAGTTGGAGCCAAAAAGGTAAATGCAGTGGGAACTCAAGGAATTGAACAGGGAGCTAATCACTCTGATTTGGAGGAAGAGGCAAACTTCCTGGATAGCCAAGTGACTGGTTTCCGAGCCAACGCTCAAGCCTCTAGAGAAGACAATTGGCTCCATGGTTCTAGAAATCAAGGTCAGAACTAATATAGAGACAACTACAACAGCAACAGATTTAGATCCAGGAGCCGAGGTCGTGAGCGTGAAAGAGAATGGATAAGAGATGATGGATATTACAATGATGGGGCTAGAGTTTATGTGCCTCCCAATGCACGAGAGGGGGAGGCTGGCCAATCAAAGCAGGAGGGCATGATGGATGAGATGTTGAAGAAGGTGAGGTCCACTGATGAGCAACTAAAGGAGATCCGAAGTGACTTATCAAGTATGGTCAGAAAGTGGAATCTCATGCTACAACCATCAAGCAGATCGAACATCAACTTGGGCAACGGTCGGCCTCAATGAACCTTAGACAAAAGGGTACACTACCTAGAAACACTGTCCAAAACCTAAAGAACAATGGCCATTGCATGGCGGTGATGACTTGGAGTGGTAACACCACATTTGACCCCCCATTTCCAATTGTAGTTTAACGGATGAAAAAAAGCGTAATGGAGGAGAATGAGAAGAGTGTTAAGACAGAGGGCACTGAGCATGCTGAGGCCCCAAGAGGTAAAGAAGAACCCAACATTGACCAAGGAACAACGCAAATCTACAAAGCTATCCCGCGACCACTGCCACTATTCGCTCAAAGGATGAAGAAAAAGGCGGAGAATGGTAAGTTCCAGAAATTCCATTCAATGCTTAAAACGTTATCTGTGAACATACCATTTGTTGAGGCACTAGAACAAATGCCGGGATATGCAAAGTTTATGAAGGACTTTGTGACTATGAAGAGATCTGTGAGCTATGAGCCAGTTGACAATGTACATCACTATAGTGCCATAGCTACAAGGGTCTTAGCTCAGAAGAAGGAAGACCTAGGTGCTTTCACTATACCTTCCACCATTGGGAATGTCGAGTTTGCAAGGGCACTTTGTGATTTGGGAGCTAGCATCAATTTGATGCCCTTGCCAGTGTTCAAGAAATCGGGTTTGGGAACCCCCACACTGACCACTATGCGGCTACTGATGGCTGATAGAACTGTTAAAAATCCGGTGGGGATCTTATTCGATGTGCTTGTCAAGGTGGACAAATTTATATTCCTAGCGGATTTTGTGATTCTAAATTGTGAGGTGGATTATGAGGTCCCCATCATTTTGGGGCAACCATTCCTTGCAACGGGGAGGGCCCTAGTAGATATGGAGCCGGGCCAGTTGAAATTTAGACTAAACAAAGAAGAGGTCACCTTTAACATCTGTCGGTCAATGCAACAACCAAAGGAATTCAACGTAATCTCAGCACTAGAGGATGAATAAGAGTCACTTGATGAATTTTTAGTTGTCAAGAGACTTGCGTCGTGCCACAAATTTAAATCAGGCACTTCCTGGGAGGAAACCCAAGTGGTGGCTTAGTGAACTCTGAGTAACCGGGCCACCTGCGTCATGCAACAATGTTAAATCAAGTGCTTCTTGGGAGGAAACCCAAGTTATTGAACTAATATGTGCTCAGTGTGCAGGAAAAACAAAAATAGGAGGCTAAAAAACTACTGAAACAGCAGCTGCTACGGCTCTCAGTACGACTCGTGATAGCATCCCATAATCCGTAGCAGCAGTCGTTGTGAGGTCCAGAGAAGCAATTCAAAGATACGACCTACGAATCATCATACAAATTGTACCCACATGGTACGAGTCGTAAGATTGAACTCGTAGGTCCCCAAGTAAGTTTTTAAAATTCTGACTTACGTGTCGAAGGGATGAGTCGTGATGGGCCAAAATAAAAATATCTAACCCGACTCAGCTAGATTTTAAAAACTTGCCCTTCACCTATTTGAACGTCAGACCCCATGTGACCCTTCTTCCCACGAACAACAATTCAAACCTACGAACCCTAAACAATGAATCCTTCATACCTGTGACTCAAAAGCAAGGAAGCTTCGAGCAATTTCTTGCAAAAATTTAGTACATCTCAAGCCACATTTTTGATCACTGGTCAAAGAAAGAATCATCAAGTAAGTAAAAGCTTTGAATACCAAATAATTTAACTTGCTCTAAGTCATGGCTGCTAAATCCCTGTAACTCACTGGTTGATGAAAAAAAATTAATAATTCGATGGTCAGGGGAATTTTCAAACTGTGTATAAATTGGGAAGACATCGAAAGTTGATTGAAATACATCTATAAGATGAAAAATTTAAATTTGAGTCACGAGTAGTGGGTAGAAAGGGGAGGAATGAGTATGGGTTAATTTCATTGAATACTTGGCCTAGACCTAGGGGAAATCTGAGTACCCAAATTGCCAAAAAGGGAACCCCTGCAAAACCGAACAAGTTAAGAACATAGTATGAACCACAGTATGGATCGTGGTTTTCCACCACAAGTTGTACTGTGCATTCGTACTCAAGATCTGAATAGGGCTAAGCCAGTTGAGGAAGAAGAGTCCTTCCTACGACTCATGGAATCGACCTATGGGTCGTACTACGAGTCATTGAAAAATACAGAGAAACAATAACATTGGGGAGTTATCAGATGACTCAAGGTATGAGTACTAACATCGAGGTATGAGTCATACCTGCGAGCCGTAGTAATTACACTGAGTTCTGGGCCTTCATATGAGTCGTACCGTCTTGGTATGACTCATACTGTCGACCCGTGATGAGAATCTAAAACTTTATTTTCCAATTCTTCTTTTTCAAATATGGATTATAACTCTNTTTTTTTTTTGGCTGAATACGTTTAAAAGCCTTTTAATTGTCTTGGTATGACTCATACTGTCGACCCGTGATGAGAATCTAAAACTTTATTTTCCAATTCTTCTTTTTCAAATATGGATTATAACTCTTTTCTCTATAGGTACAATGAAACAAAAGTGAAAGGCATCTAAAGCAACAACCCAGAGAACATTAATTGATGAAACATCTGAGTCCGAGGCTGGGCAAGCAGGAAACTCCCCTATTAGTTCGGTTGAGGGGTATCAGATAGACACTTCACACATAGAAGGAACTAGAACCACTAGGGAGAAAGTAAGAGCACAAGATAAAGCAGCCACTGCCACATCTGCCAAAGCTCCCAGTCTGAGGAGGGAGCTAGAGGAGATAATCAGGAGTCGAGAAAAGACTCAAATGCAGAAGAAGGGTCTGATGAGACCCAATCAGGTGAAGCAAGTGGAAGTCATGAATTAGAGGAGGAGGCCCCAGATGCTGCATAAGAACAGACCCCACCCAGAGAGAACCGCATAGTCCAGTGGAGAGTGCTGAGAGCTAGAGAGATTATGAGTAGGGAATTTCTCTCGCCGCCAAGAAAAAGCCAAGGCGGAGCATCCAGGAAGAGCCGCAGATCCTCACTAACTCATTCAATGAAGTTGAGGAGATGAAGAGGATATTCAGTTTCTATGGTTTCGAGTGGATGGCCAAGACACCAGCTCAGTATACAGCAGAATTGGTCTTGGAGTTCTACGCCAACTATTTGGCCACCATGGAGATAAAAGAGAAGGAGGGGAAAAAATAAAAGACTGGCCTCGTCTAGATAGTGTTGTGGTTCGAGGTCGAGAGGTTGACATATCTAAGCAGACCATCACTCAGATTCTATATGGACCACAGTTCCTACCTACACGGATGATGCCAGAATACGAGTACAGGGTGGAGGCAATAAAGCGGATCAGGCAGCTAGGCTTGGAAAAAAGACAAAGGCAATAAAAATGGATGACAGAGGTGATTGCCAAGGACAAAAAGGGAGTCGAGTGGGTTGATGGAGGAAAGAAGGTTACAAAGAGTTCATTGAATTTTATTGCTAAGGCCTACTGGACACTAGTACGCCACCGAATAGCACCCACAGTCAATGACAACACCCTCAGTGCTGATAGGGATGCTTTGCTGGCATGCCTCATGTGCCGCTATCCAATCAACATCCCCAGGATCATTGCAGATGAGATACGAGACTGGGAAGTGGGAGTAAGAACTACCATCCCATTCTCGAGTCTTGTATTAATTCTATATACAAAGGCAGGGGTTACAGTACGACGGGGTGAGGAGTATCTGATCGGAGGCCAGAGGATTAGAGATATCGGACTTATCCAGGATGAAATGATCTCGGTAAGCCGAGCCCGACTACCCATAGAAATTCCAATGGCTCAACCATCATGGGGCACACAGGTGAATGCCCCTATTACACAGGAATAGAGCGAGACACTGGCTACAGATGCCGGTCATTTGGAGGAAACTCCTAACACATCTGCCACACCACCACCTAGCTTGCAGACTCAAACTCCAGCAGGGTATGTTTTGGTGCCACAAGACTTCCTCCAGAAGTTCTCCAAATGGTTGACCATGATTGAGAAAAAGATTCAGGCCATGATGGAAAATGTAAGCCATGGGTTAAGGCGGAGATAGATGCAACAATTCAGGCTCTACATGCTCGCCTAGATGGATTTGAGAGCCGATTCAATGTACGTATGGTAGAGAAGAAAGACACCAACAATCTCTATAAGGAGTTGGGGGATCTTCGAAGCCAAGTATTTGAGTTGTCATAACGACAACCGACAGTTATAGCGGCCCCCACTCTTCCAGACCTAGATGCAGAATTTGACGAGGAGATTGATTTGGCGGCTTATTGGGAGACGGTTGTAGCTGCTGGAGACAAGGGAAAAGGGAGATCTACTGAGGATGATATAGAGGAGAGTCAAAGGAAGAAGAGGAAGAAAGAGAGGAGAGAACGCAAACGGGCCAGAACGGAGAGCCTACAGACTCATGACGCACATATCTCAGAGCTACAGGAGAGAACTAGAGGAGCGGGTAGCTCCACCATGCCCCAGCCTCATTCAGCCAAAACTACTAAGGGGGTAATCAGTCCCCCTGTTGATACTTCAATGAGTGCCGCGGCCACTGCTAGCGCCACAATTATAGTGGAGGTACCTCCTCTACAGGGCGAAGTTTGAATAGCCTCAGGTATGTTCCCTTCCCTATGTTCTTCTATCTAATGCTTCAGGGACGAAGCTAAATTTTTAAAAAAGGGGAGGGGGTGTACTTGTTATTTTTGGGATTTTTTATACGTTCGAGGGTTTTTCTTATCGTGTTTCTTTTCCCTCGGACATGCTATCTAGTAGAACCGGCATGTTTAGAATTTTTATTTTTAGTTTGAGATTTTTGTTTAATTAGGAAATAACTTAGGAGTACTCAACTAACGAAAATGCACTAGTTTTGATTTTTGGAAAAAATTGACCCTGTTTAAAATTTTTTGATGCATTGGCTATGTATTTGTGACTGCATACATGATTTCTGTGGATCCTTTGATGTCATCTAGTTTATTAGCATGAGGAGTCTTTTTAATCCATGTATAAAACAAACAGGTGAGGTGAATAAAAGTCATATACCATGAGTGAGTGAGGTATGTTACTTAGTTTAGTATTGTGTAGAAGATCTAGAACTTTCCTGGTTGGTCTTTGCATAAGCTATGGATGGTTGGTTAGGATATGATCATAGCCCATTTTTTAGCTCACTTTTAGCCTATATAACCCTACCAAAATCATATGAATCCCTTGATCTCAATTTTGATCCTTAATTGACCCATTTTTTCTTTGATTAACCAATGAACCGTACCCATTTATTTTTAATGAACCTATTTTGGCCCTGGTCCTTCCTTGGATATCATGAACCTCAACAAAGGCAAAATGCCTAAGCTGAGGGTGGCTAGAGTAGGGGTGCGTAAATGGTGGGAATGAGAAAAAGGTGAAAAATGAGGTGTGGTGTGGTAAAAAGAAATGAGATGAATTTTTTTTGAGAATCTTAAAAAATAAATTTCAAAAGAAAATAAAAATGTTGAAAAAGTTGAAAATACACCACACCCATGCAAATGTATACAAAAGAGGTCAAAAGGGAGAAAAGGAATGAAAAGAATAAAGGGTGAAGTAGGTGAATCTAATGTATGTAGTGCCATGGAAGGAGTAGTCACTTAAAAGAATCTCTCATCTTTACCATGTCCAGCCCTAAGACTACGTTACAAGCCATATCAATTCCTATAGTGATCCTAATTTGACCATCCGACAAACCGAAGTAGAGAAAATAAGGGCAAGTCTATGGTATCTGATACATGGTTCTTGGAACTTCTTTGTGAGGGTGAGTGTTTCATTTTTCTAGTCCCATACATATTTGATACTATATCTATGAGTGGGGACTTCATTTGTTGTGAGGGGGTACACAGATTATGTTTATTTTTACCGTTGGTCTGTGTGAAAAATATTGGTGATGACTTGATTCCCTGTTGATAGCGAGATGACATGTATTGATAACTATTTATTATGTTTTGAGGTTTCTTGTAATACATTAGCTGATGTTGGTTCATGGAAAAGGGTCAGAAGTAGTTGTACGTAAAGTGCAAATTTTGTTTAAGTATTGGCTGTAGTATCTTAGGTTTATTTTCTAGTTGAGCGTCGTGTTTTAGTTTGTTTTGTTTTGCTGAGAACATGCAAAAGTCTTAAGTGGAGGGTGTTGATGTATTGTGAATTTACAACACTTTTGACGCTCAAAATTGAAGAAAATAGCATGGACTTAGGTGTGTTTATATGGATATGAGGTACTTTTCCTGTGTTTTTAGGTAAACTTAGGTGTTGGAATAAGATTGGGAAAAAGAAGCTTAAAAGAGAAAAAAATGAGCCAAGATGATAGTCTCAGTACGAGTCATACATCGGTGATACGAATCGTACTAAGACTCGTGAAAATATTCAGAAGGATGAGCTGAGAAAGATGCAACCCACAAATCACAGTACGAGCCGTAATTCCAAGTCACGGAAAGATTTAGAGAAATTTCACAAAGGCTAACTCTGGGTACAGATGACTACAGTGTGAGTCATGAAGGCAAGGTATGAGTCATACCAAGACACTCGTGACAAACTTCAAAAAAATTCACAGTCTTCATATTTAAACCACAAAAACTCAGTATGACTCGTAGGAAGATGGTAAAAGTCATAACAAAGCCCAACATTTAGCCGGATTTCAGTAAGCTAAAGACCAATGGATGGCAGGTACAACCCGTACAAGCCTGCTACGGGTTGTAGGTCTGATCGTGGCATGAGCGGCAACATAGATGGAAGTTTACCCTGTTAGCTTAGGAAAATGATTTTTATGTATGTATAAATATGTTTTATGTTTTATTTTTTATGAAGGAGTCAACTATAAGTAATTAGGAGTGACTAGAACTGATTGGCAATGAAATTAAGGAGATATAGACGTGAGAATTGAGTTGTTCAACGTTTTATCAACCTTTTCTCAATCTTCATATTGTTCTTAAGGATTTTGCTTATTAACTCAAGGAAGTTTTTCTCTCAATTATTGTTGTAAGTATTGATTCATGTCTTTAATTATGAATGCAAATCAAAATCTTGCAACTATAAGAGGCTAAAACCTCCATAGCTAGGGTTGTGGGGACCATGACTGATTAACAAGCTAGGGTTACATAAAAGAGATTCAAAACTAATGCAAAACACTTGTATTGTATTCTCTTCATGCTTAAACATTTCTTAATGGCGTACAACGTTATGACTTTACCGAATCTTTACTTGATTAGATCTAAGAGGTAGATATTAGGAAAAGAGAATTACAAAAAAGTCTTGATCTTGATGATCATTGTATTAACTTGAGCTGTGGTCACAGGATAGTTAAAATTTTGGACACGTTAATAACGGTTAATTTGCAATCACTCATGAGGCCTGTTCGGGTGATTGAGTATAGTCATTTAATAGGGACTGGTTTATTTCAGAATAGAGGAGGAACATACAGACCACCTAAGAATAGTTTTGCAGACTCTCAAGGATTGCCAATTGTTCACTAAGTTCAATAAGTGTGAATTCTTGCTGAAATAAGTGGCGTTCCTTGGTCAAGTTGTCTCCAGTAAGGGTATCCAGGTAGATCAACAGAAGATATCGGCAGTGAAGACTAGACAAGACTCGCTTCCTCATTAGACATCAAGAGTTTCTTAGGCCTAGATGGTCACTACAAACGGTTCATAGAAGGATGCTCCTCCATTGTCTCTCCTTTGACCAGACTACCTTAAAAGAAAGTGAAGTTTTAGTCGTCTGATGCATGTGAGAATGTTTTCATGAGTTGAAGAATCGACTCACTGCATCCCCATTTTTGACTGTGCTAGAAGGTTTAGATGGGTTCGTGATCTATGGTGATTCCTCCAGAATTGGCCTTGGATGTGTTCTGATGCAATATGGCTAAGTGATAGCATATGCCTCCAGACATCTCAAAATTTATAAAAGGAACTCTCCGACTCATGATCTTGAGCTAGCAGTGGTAGTATTTTCCTTAAGGATTTGGAGGCACTACCTTTATGGATTTCACATAGATGTGTTCACTGACCACAAAAGCCTATAGTATGTGTTTAGTCAGAAGGACCTAAATCTGCGTCAGAGAAGGTGGTTGGAGTTGTTGAAAGACTATGACATGAGCCTCTTGTACCACCGGGGTAAAGCCAATGTAGTGGCTGACGCCCTTAGTAGATTATCAATGAATAGTGTTGCTCATGTTGTGGATGATAAGAAAGAACTAGTTAGGGATATTCACAGGCTGGCTCGGTTAGGAGTTCATTTGGTTGACTTAGAAGAAGGTAGAGTTGTAGTTCATAGTAGGTCAGAATCCTCCCTTGTGGTGGAGGTCAAGTCAAAGCAATATGAAGACCCAATCTTACTTATGTTGAAGGAAATAGTCCTAAAGAAAGTGGTGGAAGCATTCTCCAAAGGGGTAGATGGTGTGCTCCATTACCAGGGTAGGTTGTATGTTCTAGATGTAGATGGTTTGAGACAACAAATACTAATGGAAGCTCATAGCTCTAGGTACTCTATCCACCCAAGTACCACCAAGATGTGCCGTGATCTACGGGAAGTTTATTACTAGAATGGCATAAAGAAGGACATTGCAGAATTTGTGCCTAATTGTCCAAACTGCCAACAGGTCAAGATTGAATATCAGAGACCTGGGGGTATGACTCAGGATATTAGAGTTCCTACTTGGAAGTGGGAAGAAGTAAATATGGATCTTATTGTAGGTCTACCTTGTACACACCTACGGTATGACTCAATTTGGGTAGTTGTAGATCGGATGATTAAGTCAGCACATTTCCTACTAGTTAAGACCACATATTCAGTAGAGGGTTATGCTAGACTATACGTCCGAAGTTAGTCAAACTACATGGAGTCCCCTTGTCCATTATTTTAGATAGGGGTAGTTTCACCTCACACTTTTAGAATTCATTTCAGAAGGGACTTGGTACTCAAGTTAAGCTCAACAAAGCTTTCCATCTATAAACAGATGGCTAGTCTGATCGGACTATCCAATATCTAAAGGATATGTTAAGGACTTGCATGATTGATTTCAAGGGAATTTGGGATGATCACCTACCTCTCCCCGAGTTTGCATACAACAAAAACTACCATTGTAGTATTCAAATGGCCCCGTTCGAGGCATTATATGCTAGGATATGTAGGTCTCCTATAGGGTGGTTTGAGGTTGATGAAGCTAGCCTAATAGGGCCTGATTCAATGCATAAAGCCATGAAGAAGGATGAAGCTACGGTAATAGGGCCTGATTCGGTGCATAAAGCCATACAGAAGGTTCAACTTATCAGAGAACGGCTGAAGAAAGCTCAAAGTCGACAAAAATCATATGAAGATTTAAGGAGAAGAGAGTTGGAGTTTGCTATGAATGATTGGGTATATCTAAAAATTTCAATTATGAAAGGTGTGATGAGGTTTGAGAAGAAAGGAAAACTCAGTCCCCGCTATGTTGGTCCTTACAGAATCTTGAGACGCATTGGTAACATGGCCTAAGAGTTGGATTTTCCTGCGGAGTTAGCATCAGTGCATACAGTCTTACATGTGTCTCTGTGGAATAAATGCATTGATGATCTAACTTCAGTTGTGCTTTTAGAGATAGTTGGTGTAAAATATAGTCTCTTCTATGAAGAGGTCCCAATGCAAATTATGGACATTCAGGTTCTTAGTTGAGGAATAAGGAGGTCGCTTCAGTAAAAGTTTTATGGAGGAATCAGCTAGTTGAGGGAGCTATATGGGAAGACAAAGTAGATATGATGGCTAGGTACCCTAACTTGTTTCCTTCTAGCTCAACTTCAACATTAGGTATTAAATTCCTCCTCAATACTCTATTCTATTTCATGTCAGTTTCATGCTCATCAGTTCTATTCATGACTTAGTGTGCACCCTTGTAGAGTGAATTTAGTTAGTATGTCTGCCTTATCTCAGAGTCAGTCACTCCTTTAGTATTTAGTTTATATATTTTAGTTCAGGATTGCAGCTCTTCCCTATCTTTCCAGATTATTTAGTCTCTGCTCGAGGATGAATGCTCGAGGATTATTTAGTCTCTGCTTGACTATTTTAATTCCTAAACTATGTTGTATTGGAATCTATTGGAGGGGAATTTAGGGGACTAGTCGACCCTCTATTCTTATTTTCTCCGCGCACTCTCAGAACTTCACCCTAAGAACTCAGACAGGCATTCCAAGGCAATAACTAGGCTTCAACTTTCTTCTAAGCATTTCAAGTGTTTTCTGTAGGAATTCTTCTACAGGTATATGGAAATGTAGCAAGAGTATTCCTTCCACTCTTGTTCCCCAAAAATAACTACTGAACCCTAGTTTCCAATCTGTCTAGAAATCATGGCTCATGGTTTCCTTTTAATCGCTGAATTCCATACTTTTCTATGATGTTAGACTCTTATGTTCAGTAATATCATATATTCATGTTAGTATTTTTAATTTTATAGTATGTTTCGCATGATATTGTATTTGCCCTGATTTTCTCATGGAATTGTGAAATATTTCCTTACAGTGTTTCTATCATTTTCAATATACATAGTAATAGTAATGTTATCAGAGTTAAGTATTATCAGTTTACCAGTATACTCAGTACCCTTAGTTATCGGTTCTTTAGGCTCTTAGGACACTCCCATATAAGTAGTTTTGACCTAGCCTTAGGACATCATTTCAATCTATCAGTACAGTTCAGTTTTATATATATATACATATATACACACACACACACACACACACAC
>JACEIK010002369.1:105092-147042 GCA_018107945.1 Datura stramonium
ATTTTAGACTTAGCATAAATTAGGAAACTAAATATAAAAATCTCTTTCACACTGTTGTCTGCATTTTTAAAGTTATAGTTTATTGACACTTGAGTAGATTTCTACCGTAGTCCAGTCCCTGTGGGATCGATACTTGGCTTACTTGAGCCATTTTACTACTTGTTCGAGCACGTGCACTTGCGTGTAGTCATCAGACCGACGAACAGTGCATCTAAGAGAGAGAGGACAAAAGGGCCAGGACAGAAAGCTATGGGTTCTCTCAGCAGAGACCAGGTGGTGGGCATCGATAGCAGTCCTACCAGAGATCTTCAGCCCCTATGCCGTCGGCTATGAGTGTGGCATCCCGATCTAGGCGCGACCAGAGGGGGCGAGCATCAGGCCCTAGAGGACAGAGTAGCAGGCCCCAAGTGTCCAGCATCCTAGAGTGTAGCAGATGTAACCGGAGACACACATGCCAGTGTTTATCAAGTACAGGTTCTTTCTTTGGGTGCATTTCACGACCCGAACGTACACCCGAATCGTAGACACGGGACAAGGTACCCCGAGGGACCCAAGTCGACCCATGGCTCATGCATATA
Source organism: Datura stramonium (assembly GCA_018107945.1). NCBI lineage: Eukaryota > Viridiplantae > Streptophyta > Magnoliopsida > Solanales > Solanaceae > Datura > Datura stramonium. Next base: position 105,671 of record JACEIK010002369.1, read on the forward strand.
ACTAATTTCATTCAAATAAGCGGAATGATAATCACAAAACCATAGAGGAACGTAATCATAGCATAACATTAGAAAATACTGGACGTACACATAAGCTGAATACCACACATGGGGTCTGAAAGCCTCTACAACATACGATGGGTTGATGGGACGACATCCCCAACTAACTCGAACAATACTGAAACGTAAGATAACATAAAAGTCTGTCAAACTGCCCTCAGAACACGAGGACTTACCAATACGCTGAGAACGTAATCTGAGATGGACTAAGGATGAGGATGAGCCTGAGATCCGGACCCTGTATCATGACACGATACAACATAGAAAGTATGCGGTCAGTACGTGGAATGTACTGAGTATGCAAGGTAAGTAAAACAAACATTTAAAAGTAAAATAAGACTCTTAAGTAAATGTAAGAGAAGGACATCATGCATATATCACAAACTTCATAAGAAAACATAAGGCTCAAGGCTTTCAAATCATTCATAAAGAGTTCATAATCATAATCATAAGTAAACATTATCAAAACATAACTTGGGCCAATAACATAAATACATTAATGAATTAAACATGCGGAACAATGGTAGGCATCTTCATAATCAACACCATCATGGTAGAGCCTTTCATGATGCCCCACTGTCTCGCTCAAGTGGGCAGAGTCGACCCTGGCTTGCCAGGCGAGAGTCGTGCATAAGGCATGATATCACATTTGAGGGGATCATTATGAATATATCATATCATTTACAAACCCACGGTGGCACGTGGTTATGAGACACCGACATAGTCCTTTGAACGCCGGGCTGCTCGGTGCTAGACACGGCTCCCAAAAAACATGCACATAGGCCTATACATAAGTCAATAACATCATGCATTAAGATTCATTGGCCAAAATATAATATTTATCATCATTGATCCACATTAAAACATACTTAGCCAAAAATCAAGGCCCTTTTCATCGGCCAACATCATAAATAGATAAATCATGTAATTCACTTCATAAAGAATAAATCATTCTTTAACAAGCAGGCATTGCCCAATACCTCATCATATTCAATTCTTTCAAAATATGCTCATAAACATGGGTAACTTAAAATCATGCTTTTCCGTTATCAATAAATTCAAAATATTGCATACTCATTGTAAATCATAACTTCATGAACTTTCATCAAATGGGCATTTTGGATTTAAAAGCTTGAGACATGATTTTTAAAGAAAATAATAATAAAACCTGCCCATCATTTATAATTCAATAATGAAGACTCAATTAAACCATACCCATAAGGAGAAATCACATTTTCATGCATTTGAGTAAAACCACATAGACTTGAATAGGAGGATTCATGATTTAAATTGAGATTTGGCCATGGGTGGGGAAGAATTTCACCCATTCTAAAACTCTACATACCTGGAAATGGATTGACTCAAAGTTCCTTGAACGCCATTAAAGAAATTGATGGAGACTTGGGGAAGAAGACCTTAGATCTCTCAAAAATTTCTCTAAAGTTCTTGCATGAAAATGGGCATGTATAAAGGACTTAACTCCTCTTATCACACTCAGAAAATATCCAAAACGGCGTAGTCTAGGGTCTAAAAGAATGGAAATGTTGAAATTACCCTTAATTAACCTGCCCTGAAATCTAGCTGCATAGAACTAATGAGTGGTACCAACGGCTCATGGAAACCACCCAACTTTCGTCCTTTCTTCTTGTTGAATGCACTACTGAGGACCCATTCTCGGGGTCATACCACAGACGCACAGGATGGTTCGTCCTAGTCTTCAACGGGCTGTTCCTTTGGTCGTTGTTTCCTTCTTCTGAAACTCTGCACACCTATTCCACGATCCTCACCATGACTTGTTGTAAGATACAAAAGGATGTGGTTTCCACCCATCGTCTCCACTGCGAAAGTCCACAACCCTACCATGCCTCCAAACAACGGACCATTGTTCCTCACAATGGGCCTTTTTAATACCCTTTGTTACCACTGCCATATGGACTGACTCCTTACCATGACCACAAACGACGACTTGTGGTTACTTACCACGGGTCGTGGTACTTGTCGTCCTACAACCCTCTTCCCAACTCTTAGAAATTTTGCATTTTTGCTTCTCGGGTCTACTCCTAAGAACTTCTGGGGTATCGCAATATCTCCCCCTTGGGAACATTCTTCCTCGAATGTGGGAAACAAGTAGCAAACAGAAATATAAAATTTATCATAGCTATATACTGATCATTTTAACCAAAATTTTCATGGAATGACTACCTCCGAATCAGACCACATAGTTGAACTGATCTCATGCTTCACATACACATTCATACACACAAAAGAAACTCGCACGCATGAACTGAACATTAAAACTAAATGGGATCATAGAGTAGAACTGATACCTCAAGTCGGAACTGAGCCGGTAGAGAACAAATGTAGGTATCTAGCCATTATATCTGCTTCGGCTTCCAACGTAGCTCCCTCAACCTTTTGATTTCTACATAAGACCTTAACTGAAGCTACTTCTTTGTTTCTCAACTTCCGAACCCGACGATCCAAGATTTCAATGGGAATTTATTCACAACTGAGGCTATCTTTTACCCCAATGCTATCTACCGGGACCACCAAAGTTGGGTCACCCAAACACTTCTCCAGAAGTGACACATGGAAGATGGGATGAACTGAGGATAACTCCGATGGGAAGTCCAACTCATACGCCACCTTACTAACTCTTTCCACAACCTAGTAGGGACCAACATAGTGGGGACTGAGTTTCCCCTTTTTTCCGAACTGCATGACTCCCTTCATGGGAAACACCTTTAGGAATACCCAGTCGTCCACATCAAACTGCAAATCTCTTCTCCTCACATAAACATACGATTTCTGACGGCTCTAAGTAGCTTTTAACCGGTCCCTTATAAACTTAACCTTTACCATCGCCTCGTGAACCGAGTCTAGCCCTATCATAGCGGCCTCACCAACGTTAAATAATCTGATGGGAGATCTACACCTCCACCCGTAAAGAGCCTCGAACGGTGCCATCTGGATACTAGAGTGGTAGCTGTTATTATAAGAACACTCAATTAAGGGCAAGTGATAATCCCAACTACCTTTGAAATCCATGACACATGCCCTCAACATATCCTAAAGGGTCTGAATGGTTCGTTCTGCCTGGCCGTCTGTTTGCGGATGGAAGGCTGTACTGAGCTTAAGTTGCGTCCCAAGTCCTTTCTGAAAAAACCGCCAGAACTAAGTACCTCGGTCTGAAATAATAAATAAGGGCACTCCATGAAGTCAAACCAACTCCCGAATATACAACCTGACATAATCATCCGCTGAATCTGTGGTCTTGACCAGTAGGAAGTGTGTCACCTTAGTTAACCTGTCTACCACCACCCAAATGGAGTCATAGTGTCGCGAGTACGAGGTAGGCCTATAACAAAATTCATATTTATTTCCTCCCACTTCCAAGTGGGAATGCTAATATCCGAAAATACACTTCCCGATCTTTGATGCTCGAATTTCACTTGCTGATAGTTAGGACATTTAGCTACGAACTCCGCAATATCCTTCTTCATACCATCCCACCAATAGATTTCTCGCAAGTTCCGATACATCTTTTTGGATCCTGGATGAATGGAATATTGGGTACCATGTGCCTCATGCAATATCCGAACTCTCAAATCATCGACGTCCGAAAAAAATAATGCACCCTGGTATCAGAGCACACCATCTCCCCCTTGGGAGAAAACCTCCACCTTCTGAATCCGCACTGCCTCCTTCAGCTTCTTCAATATTAGATCCTCATCTTTCCTGTATTTAACATCAATCACTAGGGATGATTCTTACCCGTTATGCATAAAACACCGCCATCGGTCGAGTCGATCAATATAACTCCAAGTCTTGCAAGTCGGTGGACATCCTTCACCAAATTCTTCTTTCCCTTATTGACGTGGGACACACTCTCCATAGAGAGCATACTAAGCGTATCCGAAACCACATTAGCCTTGCCCGGGTGGTAGAGGAAACTCATGTCGCAGTCCTTTAGTAACTCCAACCACCTCCTTTGTTGAAGATGTAGATATTTCTATGTGAACACATATTGCAAACTCATGTGATCTATAAATACATCCATGTGTACCACATACATGTAATGCCTCCATATCTTCAATACAAACACCATCGCAACCAACTCAAGATCGTGGGTCGGGTAATTCTTTTCGTGAACCTTCAGCTGTCTCAAGGCATATGCTATTACCTTCTCACGCTGCATGAACACACATCCCAATCCGACTCTCGAAGCATCACAATAAACTACAAAGCCATCAGTACCCTCGGGTAAGGTCAACACTGGTGCTGAAGTGAGTCGGGTCTTCAACTGTTGGAAGCTTTTCTCACAAGCATCTGACTATTGGAACTTATCTTTTTCTGAGTAAACTTAGTCAAAGGTGCCGAAATAGATGAGAAACCCTCAACAAACCTTCGGTAGTAACCTGCTAACCGCAAGAAATTGCAAATTTCTGAAGGATTCACCGGTCTGGCCAATTCTTCACCGCCTCAATTTTCTGGGAATCTACCCTAATGACTTTGCTTGGCACCACATGACCCAGAAATGCTACCGAGTTTAGCCAAAATTCACACTTGGTAAACTTTGCATACAACTGACGATCCTTAAGGGTTCGCAACAATATTCTCAAATGAGTGGCATGCTCCTCCTCGCTCCGGGAGTATATCAGAATGTCGTCGATGAACACAATCACGAACATATCCAAATATATCTTGAACACCCTGTTCATCAGGTCCATAAAAGCTGCAGGGGCATTGGTTAGTCGAAAATACATAACAACAAATTCATAGTGACCATATCGAGTCTTGAAAGCGGTCTTCAGGATTTCACTCTCCAGAACTCTAAGCTGGTGATACCTAGACCTGAGATCAATCTTGGAGAAGCCCTTGGCACCCTGAAGCTAGTCAAACAAACCATCTATCTTGGGTAAGGGGTACCTATTCTTGATGGTAACCTTGTTCAACTGCCGATAGTTAATACATATGCAAAGGGAAACGTCCTTCTTTTGAACAAATAAAACCGGTGCACCCCATGGGGACTGGCTCGGTCTAATGAAGCCCTTATCCAACAAATCCTTTAATTGATCCTTCAATGCCTTTTGCTCGACTGGAGCCATCCTATAAGAAGGGATAGAAATAGGCTGCGTATCTGGCAATAGATCAATACCAAAATCAATTTCCCTCTCCGGAGGAACACCTGGCAAATCATCAGGAAACACCTCCGGATATTCTCACACGACCAGAACGGACTGAATAGTCGGGGTATCGGACTCCACATCCTTAACCCTAGCTAGGTGATACATGCAATCTTTAGAGATCATCTTCCTGGCCTTAAGATAGGAAATGAATCGACCTGTTGGTACCACCGAACTACCCTTCCATTTCAACACTGACTCACCCGAAAAACAAAATTCCACCGTACGGGTCCTACTATTAATCGAAGTATAACATGCAAACAACCAATCCATACCAAGAATAATGTAAAAGTCATTCATGGCTAACTCTACAAGGTCTGTGAAGGTAACCTTATGCAACATAGTGACCAAGCATTCTCTATACACCCGCCTAGCTATGACCGAATCACTAACAGGGGTTGAAACTTAAAACGGTTCTAACAAGGTATCGGGACTAACTCCAAGGCTATTTGCAATGTAAAGAGTCACGAAAGACAAGGTAGCTCCCAGATTTAGTAAGGAATAAACATCAATATGAAAGACACACAACATTGAAGTGATCACGTCTGGCAAAGTCTCCTACTCCTGGCGCGAGGAAAGGGAATAAAATCGATTTTGGTGCTGTCTTCCACTTTTACTAGTCGATGCTCCCTGTGGAACCGAACGGGCTGGAGCTGCTACTATCCTATTGGTCTGTGCATGATCCCTATCATCACCCTATCTAGCATATGGGCACGCTCGGTGCATATGCCCAGATCTACTACACCCATAACAAACATCTGAGTAGAGCAGGCACTCCCCGGTGTGACTCTTGCCAAACTTCCCACAAGCTGGAGTGGTATACTCTAACTGGGTGCCCCTCTGATCCCTCGACCCTGGAGCCCTACTCCTCTGATCACCCCTGGGTCTAGATGGAACACTAGATGATGATGGTGCTATGGATAGAGACCTCTTGTGAGACTGTGGACGGTAGCCACTGCCGGACCTCTAATGTGAAAACCCACGGTTGTCCGTCCGAGCCTTCTTTGCCTCCTTCTCTCTCGCATGAGCCGCCTCCATCTACTGGGCGTACAACACTATGCGAGGAAAGTCCATATCCTGGTGGATCATAGCAGTCCTACAATCCTTGTCTAAATAACTAGCCACACCATGAAAAAATCGGCTCACCCGTGCCCTCTAGTCCATCAGTAACTCTGGGGCATATTTTGACAGGCGAGTGAACTCAAGTGAATACTCCAACATTGTCATCATTCCCTACTTGAGGTTCACAAAGTCAGTTGCTTTCAACTCCTTCATCTCCATAGGGAAAAACCTATCGAGAAAGGCCATATGCAACTCATCCCAACTGATAGGGCCTGCTCCCGCTGCCCTGTTCTCCTTCCATTGCTTGTGCCAAATATGAGCAACATCTTTTAGCTGATAAGAGGCCAAGTCAACACACACCCTATTTGTCACTTCCATAACTTGAGTGACCTTCAAGATCTTTTCAATAAACTCGTGTGGATCCTCATCCATCTTTGATCCCGTGAACTAAAGAGGGTTCATCCTCAAGAAGTCTCTAATCCAAGTCGCCATTGCATTGCTATTCTGTGGGACTGGCGCAACAGCCTGCTGGTTTACCTGAGCAGTCAAGGCCTGCGCCAACATCTGAATAGCCGCTCGAAACTCAGCATGGGCAGCTAGCTCTAGTGCCTGGGCTCCTGAACAGGTGGGGCTTGCTGATGCCCATAGTCATTGCCATCTCCGTGACCTTCATCATTTCCATTCCTCCTTCCATTCATTCTTCCAGGAGCCATAATTTGCAATCGCGAATCGCACGAGTTTGAAGGATGGAGAGGTTTTTCATTGCACGACATAGAACATGAAAGAAGGGCACATTTCCTAAACATCTAGTAGCCTCTTCGTCATAAGTGTGGCGTGCTTCACACCCATGAAAAAGACTCTACTTAATGCGGATTTCAGACACCCTATGAAACTTCAAACCTATCGCTCTCATACCAAGTTTGTCACGACCCAAACGTACACCTGGATCGTAGACATGGGACAAGGGACCCTGAGGGACCCCAAGTCGACCCATGGCTCTTGCATACAACTAATCTCATTCACATAAGTAGAATGATAATCATAAAACCATAGAGGAACGTAAATATAGCATAATATTAGAAAATATTGGACGTACACATAAGATGAATACTACACATGGTCTAAGAGCGTCTACAACATATGATGTGTTGATAGGAAAACATCCCCAACTAACCCGAACAATACTAAAACGTAAGATAATATAAAAGTCTATCAAACCGCCCTCGGAACATGAGGACTCACCAATACGCTGAGAATGTAAGATGAGATGGACTAAGGATGAGGATAAGCCTGAGATACGTACCCTATATCATGAAATGATACAGCATAGAAAGTATGCGGTCAGTACGTGAAATGTACTAAGTATGCAAGGTAAGTAAAATGGACATTTAAAAGTAAAATAAGACTCTTAAGTAAATGTAAGAGAAGGACATCATGCATATATCACAAACTTCATAAGAAAACATAAGGCTCAAGGCTTTTGAATCATTCATGAAGTGTTCATAATAATAATTGTCAGTAAACATTATCAAAACATAACTTTCGCCAATAACATAAATATATCAATGCATAAAACATGCGGAACAATGGGAGAACTCGTCATAACCGACACCATCATGGTAGAGCCTTTCATGATGCCCCACTATCTTGCACAATGGGAAGAGTCGACCCTAGCTTCCTAGGTGAGGACCGTGCATAAGTCGTTATATCACATTTGAGGGGATCATTATCAATATATCATATCATTTACAAACCCAGTGGCATGTGATTTAGAGACACCTGCATAGTCCTTTGAACGTCGGGCTGCTCGTGCTAGACACGACTCCCAAAAACATGCTTATAGGCTCATACATGAGTCAATAACATTATGCATTATGATTCATTAGATAAAATATAACATTTATAATCATTGATCCCCTTTAAAACATACTTAGCCAAGAATCAAGGCCCTTTTCATCGGCCAACATTATAAATCGATCAATCATGTAATTCGCTTCATAAAGCATAAATCATTTTTTTACATGCGGGCATTGCCCAATACCTCATCATATTCAATTCTTTAAAAATATTCTCATAAACATGGGTAACTTAAATTCATGCTTTTACGTCATCAAAAATTCAAAATATTGCACACTCATTGTAAATCATAACTTCATGAACTTTCATCAAATGGGCATTTTGGATTTAAAATCTTGAGACATGATTTTAAAATAAAATAATAATAAAACCTACCCTCATTCATAATTCAATAATGAAGACTCAACTAAACCTTACCCATAAGGAGAAATCACATTTTCATGCATTTGAGTAAAACCACATAGACTTGAATAGGACGATTCATGATTTAAATTGAGATTTGGGCATGGGTGGGGAAGAATTTCACCCATTCTAAACCCTACATACCTGGAAATGGATTGACTCAAAATTCCTTGTACACCCACAAAGAAATTGATGTAAACTTGAGGAAGAAGACCTTGGATCTCCCAAAAATATCTCTAAAGTTCTTGCATGAGAATGGGCATGCATAAATGACTTAAAGCCTCTTATCACACTCAGAAAATATCCAAAACGACGTAGTTTAGGGTTTAAACGCATGGAAAAATAAAAAATACCCTTAATGAACCTACCATGAAATCTGGCCGGATGGAACCCACAAGTGGTACCAACGGGTCATGGAAACCACCCACGGCCCATCCTGTCTTCTCATTGAATGCACTGCTGAGGACCCATTCTTGGAATCATACCACAGACACATAGGACGGTTCGTCCTAGTCTTCCACAGATCGTTCCTTCGGTCGTTGTTTCCTTCTTCTGAAACTCGTCACACCTATTCCACAATCCTCACCATGACTTGTTGTAAGATACAATGGGATGTGTTTTCCACCCGTCGTCTCCACTACGAAAGTCCACAACCATACCACGCCTCCTAACAATGGACCATTATTCCTCACAACGGGCTGTTGTAATACCCGTTTTTACCACTGCCATCTGGACTGACTCCTTACCATGACCACAAACAATGGTTCGTGTTTACTTACCACGGGTCATGGTACCTGTCATCCTACAACCCTCTTCCCAACTCTCAGTAGTTTTGCATTTTTGCTTCTCGGGTCTACTCCTAAACACTTCTGGGGTATTACAGTACGGGAAGCTCGAACACATGCTTAGGGATTGTCCAGCTGCCAGATCGAGTCATGATAGGGGCCGAGGCCCAACTTCTAGTTCAACAGCCCATGTAATACCCCGAAAGCCCATAGACTAGACCTGGGGGTTAAAATGGATTAAAACTAAAAATTATGCACTAGGTTATAGAACAAGTCGTTCTGTGACCTATGGGGAAGACCACAAGTTGTGAGGTGACTCGTGGTGAGGTGTTGGACTTGAGTTGAAAAAGATTGTTGGTGGGGTCACCATGGGCATGACCATAAGTCTTGGTAAGACCCCACGACCCGTTTAGCCAACCGTGGCCAAGGGAAATTTGAAGGAGGAGTTTGAGATGGTTGTATACCTTACGGATAGACCCCACGAGTCGTGGTCAGACACCATGATTCATTAGGTGAATCATGGTTAGTAGGTAATTAATGGTCTGAGGTTGGAGGCAGTAGAGATAACGAGTCATGACCACGAGTCATGGTCACCGGCAATGATTCGTATGATGGCCCATTATGAGTTCCAGGTGAAACCTCGACAGTGTACCCAACGGTTGATGTAACGACCCATGGTTTGTGGCAACAACTCGTTAGGTCCCCTGTGGGGACTGACGAGCAGTTATTTTCTGCGAAGTTTTCAAGGGTATTCTCATCATTCCTATACTATAGGGTCCTATACTACGTCGTTTAAGCTATTTTCAGAGTGTATTAAGATAGGTTAAGTCATTCTAGCCTATTCTAGACCCATGTAAGCAAGTTAGGGAATTAGGGAGGAGATCAAGCTTAAGACCTTCCAGTTCTTCTCAAATCCCTCTTGGTCTATCAAGGAAGTGTAAGAATAAGCTTTAATCAGGTATGTAGGGTTATCAGTGGGTGAATCTGTTCACAACTATGCCCAATCTCTCTTTCTCAATCATGAAGTTCCTATGTTGATTCTATGGGGTTTTAACCCAATGCATGAGATTGTTAATTTATTACTTGGGTATGATTTAAAGATGACTCTATTATTGAATTATGATTCATAGGAAAGTTTTATATGGTTTTCAATTAAAAATCATGTTTCATGCTTTATAAATTAAAATGTCCAATGACGAGAAGTTCATGAAAGTTGAGATTTATGATGAATGTTCTAGTATGATGAGATATTTATGATAAAAAGAATGTTTTCAAGTTACTCTATGTTTATGATCATGTTTTCAAGAAAGTTATGTATGTTCAAGCATGTTAAAGTATCAGACAATGCCTAAATATTCAAGTATGAGTTATGATTTTATGAATTAAGATTACCACATGGTTTTGGTGTAAAGAATCCCATTTACGTTCAACTTGTTGTATGGTTTGAGCAAGAGCTCCTCATGTATGATTTCAATTTTGATGTGTACTTGACTATCGAGCTTCGTCAATAGACGGTGGTAAGCTTCATTAGAAAATGATGGAGAGCATATGCATGTTTTTGGGAGTACTATCTAGCAACGAGTAGGCTATGGGTCAGTCAACCCTATGCCTCAAAACTACGCGCCAATGTAGGTATGATCAGATTATATTGGGACCTCCTATGTGAGCTATCCTCTTTCTCGATTGGGCCACCAGCTTGATATCGATATCATGGTATCTTCCTTAGCCCTGAAAAGGCTTTGGACAGCTCTACCCACTTGAGTGTGATAGTTGGGACAACATAAATTCTATCGCGGTATGCCGATTAAAAGACGAGTCTCAAATTGTTCCTCATTATTTCAGTTACTCATATTTATCATTCATGATATTTATTTATACACATACATCTACATATGTTCTAAAGCAGGTTTGACCCAATGTTCAATTTTATTTATGATTTAGATTTCAGCTTTGGGTTAATCGATTAAGTTATAATGTTATGTTATGTTGAGCACATGTTTTATGGAAAATAGCATGCAAGCCCTACTCTCAAATTCTTATTTTGTTTATGTTTTATATTATGAATGTTTTAAATGATTTTGCTTATTAAGCGATTTTACTTACCTTGCATACTAGATACATTTCACGTACTGACTGGATACTCTATGCTGTATCATTTCATGATATAGGCCCCAACATTCATACTTAGCCCCGTCCTTAGCCAGCTTATCAGAGTTAACATCCCACATCTGCTAGTGAGTCCTCGTCTTCCGAGGATCATGCTTACTCAGTTTTCTTTATGTATTTTCAATTTTTAGTTTTGGCGAGTTAGTTGGGGGCTTGTCCCATCAACTCATCAAACATAGAGGCTTTTCAGATAAAAAAGATGTAATCAGCTTCAAATTCATGTGTATTTCCTATATTTTGCTTATTTTAGACTTCTGTTAAGTTTATCATGTTAAATATTTCATTTTTATTGATTGAGTTAGATGTATGTTCAGACCATGGGTCGACTTGGGGTCTATCGGGGTTCCTTGTCCCATGTCTTGATCCGGGCCTATGTTCGTGTCGTGACAAATTTGATATCAAAGCAATAGGTTTGAAGTGTCCTAGGGTGTCTGAAAGCTGCGTTGAGTAGAGTCTTTTTCATGGGTGTGAAGCACGCCACACATATGATGAAGAGGCTACGAGATGTTTAGGATATGTTCCCTTTTTTCATGATCTATGTCATGAGATGAAATGACTCCCTATCCTTCTAACTCATGCTATTCACGATTACACAATCATGGCTCCCCATAGAGTTAACGGTAGGAGGAATGGGAATCGAAACAACCACAAGGATGGCAATGTAGACGGGCACCAACAAGCTCCACCAGTCCAAGAGCACCAAGCACCGGAGCCGGTTGCCCATGCTAAATTCCAGGCAGCTATTCAGATGTTAGTGCAGGCCTTGACCGCTCAAGTCAACCAGAAAGCAATGGCGCATATTCTGTAAAACGGAAATACGGAAGCAGCTCTAGTCAAAGATTTCTTGAGAATGAAACCTCTAAAGTTCCTTGGGTCAAAAGTGGATGAGGACTCGCATGAGTTCTTTGATAAGATTGTGATGATCACGCACGTCATGGGGGTGAATGGAGTTGAGTGTGCTGAGTTGGCCTCATATCAGTTGAAAGGGGTCGCACACATTTGGTTTGGACAATGGAAGGATAGTAGGGCTGTTGGAGTAGGCCCTGTCGCTTGGGAGGAGTTCCATGTTCCCTTCCTAGATCGATTCTTCCCTCGTGAGATGAGGGAGTTGAAGACAACCGAGTTTGTGAATCTTAAGTAGGGGAGGATGATGGTACGGGATAATTCCCTTGAGTTCACTCGCTTATCAAAGTATTCCCCAGAGTTAGTGGTTGATCAGAGGGCGCTGGTGAGCAGGTTTGTTCATGGGGTGGCAGGCTATTTGGACCAGGATTTCAGGACCACTATGCTCCATCAGGATATGGATTTCCCTCTGGTATTCTTCTACGTCCAGAAAATGGAAGCGACACATATGAGGGAGAGAGAGGCCAAGAGGTCAAAGATTGATAGTAAAAGATTCTCTCAGCAAAGGTCAGGTGGTGGGCACCGACAGCAGACCCACTAGAGATCCCAAACCCTAGTATCTTCAGCATTGAGTGTGCTATCTAGGCCTAGGAACGACGAGAGAGGGAGAGTATCAAGCTCTAGGGGTCAGAGCAGCAGGCCCGCAGATTCTAGCATCCCAATTTGTGGCAGGTGTGGTCGAGGGCACATGGGCTAGTGCTTGGAAGGTACAGGTGCTTGTTTCAGGTGTGGGAAGCCCGCACATATGCTCAGAGATTGTCCAACAGAGAGATAGGGCCATGATGGGGGTCAAGGCCCAGCTCCTAGTTTAGAAGCTCCAGCAGCACGTCCCTCCCAGCAGGGTGCTTCGACTAGCTCAACTGGCAGTTAGCGCCAGAACAGATTTTATGCCCTCGTGTCCCATTAGGAGCAGGAGAATTCCCCCGATGTGGTTACTGGTATGTTACGATTTTTTCATCTTGATGAATATGCTTTTTTAGATCCGGGGGCTGCCTTGTCTTTTGTGACACCATATGTGGCTAGTAATTTCGGAGTTAGTCCTGAAGTCGTGTCAGAACCCTTCTTAGTCTCTATTCTAGTAAGTGATTCAGTTGTAGCTAGATGGGTGTATAGAAGTTGCTCGGTCACATTCCTTCAGATTGTCACCTCAGCAGATCTAATAGAGTTAGCCATGACCGATTTTGATGTTATCCTCGGCATGGACTGGCTTTTTACATGTTATGCCTAAGTTAATTATAGAACTCGGGAAGTAGAATTCAGATTTCCGGGTGAGCTAGTTATAAAGTGGAAGGGTAGTTCAGCTGTGCCTGTAGGTCATTTTATTTCCTATGTTAAGGCTAGGAAGATGATTTCCGAAGGTTTTGTGTACCATCTAGTTAGGGTTAAGGATGTTGAGCCCGAGACCCCGAAAATCCAGTCAGTCCCAGTAGTATGTGAGTACCCAAAAGTGTTCCTTGATGATTTACCGAGTATTCACCCCGAGAGGGAAATCGATTTTGGTATTAACCTTCATCCAGACACGCAACCTATATCTATTCCTCCCTACAGAATGGCTCCAGCCGAGCTAAAAGAGTTGAAGGAAGAGTTGAAGGAACAATTGAAGGATCTTTTGGATAAGGGTTTCATTAGACCGAGCAAGTCCCCATGGGGTGCACCAGTTCTCTTTGTCTGAAAGAAAGATGGTTCTCTTTGTATGTGTTTTTATTATTGGCAATTGAACAAGGTCACCATCATGAATAGGTATCCTCTACCCAGGATTAATGATTTATTTGACCAGCTTTAGGCTGCGAAGTGTTTCTCAAAGATAGATCTCAGATCCGAGTACCATTATCTCAGAGTTTAGAAGAGCGACATCCCAAAGACGACCTTTAGAATGCGGTATGGTCATTATGAGTTTGTAGTTATGTCTTTTGTACTAAAGAATGCTCCTACAACTTTTATGGATATGATGAACAGGGTGTTCTAGCCATGCCTAGATATGTTCGAGATTGAGTTTATAGATGACATCCTGATATACTCTCGAAGCGAGAGGAGCATGCCACTCATTTGAGGGTGGTGCTACAGACTCTCAAGGATCGCCAGCAATATGCTAAATTTAGCAAGTGCGAGTTTTCGTTGAACTCAGTGGACTTTTTAGGCCTTGTGGTATCATGTAAGGGCACACAAGTGGACTCTCAGAAAATACAAGCGGTGAAGAATTGGCCTAGATCGGAAAATCCTTCAAATATCTGGAGCTTTTTGGTCTTAGCAGGCTACTATCAGAGATGTATTGACGGTTTCTCATCTATTGCAGCACCCTTGACCAAATTCACCCAAAAGAAGGTGAAATTCCAATGGTCGAAGGCTTGTGAGAAGAGCTTCGAAGAGTTGAAGACTCGACTCACCTCAGCACTAGTGTTGACCCTACCCGAGGGTGCCAATGGATTCGTGGTGTGCTGTGATGCTTTAAGGATCGGACTTGGGTGTGTATTGATACATGTCACGACCCGAACGTACACCCGGATCATAGACACAGGACGAGGGACCCCAAGTCGACCCATGGCACATGCATACAACTACTCTCATTCAAATGAGTGAAATGATAATCATAAAACATAGCAAAAACGTAATTATAGCATAACGTCAAGAAATACTGGGCGTATACACGGCGGAGCACTATATAATCGTCTGAAAGCCTCTAATACATAAGATGGGTTGATGGGAAAACATCCCCAACTAACCTGACCAAAACTGAACATAAACAACATGAAAGTTTATGAAACGACCCTCTGAACATGAGGACTCACCAATAAGCTGAAAATGTAGGCTGAGATGGACTAAGGATGAGGATGAGCCAAAGATCCGGACTCTGTATCATGAAACGATACAACATAGAAAGTATGCGGTCAGTACGTGGAATGTACCGAGTATGCAAGGTAAGTAAAACAGACATTTAAAGGTAAAATAAAACTCACAAGTAGCATAAGAGGAGGACATCATGCTTATATTATAAACTTCATAAGAAAACATAAGGCTCAAGGCTTCCAAATCATTCATAAAATGTTCATAATCATAATTGTAAATAAACTTTATCAAAACATAACTTGAGATAATAACATAACCATAACAATGCATAAAACATGTGGAACAATGGGAGGACTCGTCATAACCGGCACCATCATGGTAGAGCCTTTCATGATGCCCCAATGTCTTGCTCAAGTAGGCAGAGCCGACCCTGGCTTGCCAGAAGAGGGTTGTGCATAAGGCATGATATCACATTTGAGGGGATCATTATCAATACATCATATCATTAGAAACCCACAGTGGCACGTGGTTGTGAGACACCAGCGTAGGCCTTTTAACTCCGGGATGCTTGGTGCTAGACACGGCTCCCAAAAACATGCATATAGGCTCATACATAAATCAATGACATTATGTATTAAGATTCATTGGCTAAAATATAATATTTATCATCATTGATCCCCTTTAAAGCATGCTTAGCTAAGAATCAAGGCCCTTTTCATCAGCTAACATCATAAATTGATAAATCATGTAATTCACTTCATAAATCATATATCATTCTTTAACATGTGGGCATTTCCCAATACTTCATCATATTCAATTCTTTCAAAATATTCTCATAAATATGGGTAACTAGAAAATCATGATTTTCCATCATCAATAAACTCATATTATAGAGTATTCATCATAAATCATAACTTCCACAAACTTTCATCAAATGGGCAATTTGGATTTGAAAGCTTGAAACATGATTAAAAGGAAATAATGATAAAACCCGCCCACCATTCATAATTCAATAATTAAAAGTCAATCAAATCATACCCATAAAGAGAAATCACATTTTCATGCATTTGAGTAAAACCCCATAGACTTGAATAGGTGGATTCATGATTTATATCAAAATTGGGCATGGGAGAGGAGGAATTTCACCCATTTTAAAACCCTACATACTTGGGAATGGAGGGACTCAAAGTTCCTTGAACACCCACAAAGAAATTTATGAAAATTTGAGGAAGAAGGCCTTGAATCTCCCAAAAACCTCTCTAAGCTTTTTTTATGAGAATGGGCATGCATAAAGGGCTTAACCCATCTTATCTAACTCAGAAACATATCCAAACCGATGTAGTTTAGTCCTTAGGGACTTAGGAAGTTATGAAAACACCCTTATTAAAATGCAGGGAATTCTGGTCGCCAGTCCCCACGAGGGACCTAACGGGTCGTTGCCATAGGGCACGACTCGTGGCCTTGATCTGTTGGGTCCACTGCCCAAACATCCAAGGGAACCCCACGGGTGACTTCACGAGTCATAAGGTAAGACCACTACTCGTGGTCACCTTCCATGGCCTACACTATCCATTCCAACTTGCCAATCCTCCAAGGTTGATCATGGGTGACCTCCGAGTCGTGAGGTCTGACCACGACTCGTGGTCAAGCCCATGGCCTCCTCACTCAGGCCTTGCCACACCATGCTGACCATGAGTCACCTCACGACTTGTGGTCACTCGTTATGGCTCACCTCATGGGTCGTTCTGTGACCTGGTGTGAATTTTCAGTTTTTCTCCATTTTTACTTCCGGGTCTAATCCTTGGGTTTCCGGGGTATAACAATATCTCCCCCTTGGGAACATTCGTCCTCGAATGTTAGAAACATGCTGAAAATTAAGAAACAAGCTATCACCATATACAATTACCAGTCACTGAAGTCGAAAACTGATAGAATGAC
This sequence comes from Datura stramonium, assembly GCA_018107945.1. Taxonomy (NCBI): domain Eukaryota; kingdom Viridiplantae; phylum Streptophyta; class Magnoliopsida; order Solanales; family Solanaceae; genus Datura; species Datura stramonium. The sequence goes on from JACEIK010002369.1 coordinate 122,814, forward strand.
TACCTCCGAAAGGAATTACATAGCTAAATTGAATTCAGACATCACATACGTTTACCATATCATAAAACAAACTTGTACACATGAAATGAACGGGAAAAGATGTTTAAGGTTTAGGGAAAGCCCGATAACTCAAATTGAAATGGAGTCGGTAGGGAACAAATGAGGGTATTTAGCTACCATATCTACTTCGGCTTCCCATGTAGCTCCCGCAATGTGCTGATTTCTCCATAATACTTTAACTGAAGCTACTTCTTTGTTCCTCAGCCTTAGAACCTAATGATCCAAGATTTCAACCAGAATTTCTTCATAACTGAGGCTGTCCTTCACTCCAATGCTGTCTACTGGAACCACCAAGGCTGGATCACCCAAGCACTTCTTCAAAAGTGACACATGAAAGACGAGATGAACCGAAGATAGCTCCGAGGGAAAGTCCAACTCATACGCCACCTTACCAACTCTTCTCACAACCCCGTAGGGCCAATATAGAGGGGATTGAGTTTCCCTTTCTTCCTGAACCGCATGACTCTCTTCATGGGAGATACCTTTAGAAACACCCAGTCATCCACATCAAACTCCAAATCTCTTCTCCTCACTATCAGCATACGATTTCTGATGACTATGAGCGGTTTTCAACCGGTCCCTTATTAGCTGAACCTTCACCATCGCCTCGTTAACCTAATCGGGTCCTATCATAGCTGCCTCACCTACCTCAAACCATACTCTCAAACCATCCGATGGGAGATCTACACTCGACTCAAAGATCTCGATCGGTGCCATTTGGATACTAGAGTGGTAAATCGTTATTATAAGCAAATCCCGATCAAGGGCAAATGATCAACCCAAATACTTTAAAATCCATGTAACACATGCGCTCAAATATCTCAAGGGTATGAATGGTTCATTCTGCCCGGCCGTCTATTTGCGGATGGAAGGCCGTACTGATCTTAACCCACGCCCCAATTCCTTTTTAAAAAGAACTTTAGAATTGAGAGGTAAACCGAGTACTGTCTCAGATAATTGAAAATGGCACCTATGAAGTAGAACCAACTCCTGAATATACAACTTAGCATAATCATTCGCAGAATCCGTGGTCCTGACCGGTAGGAAGTGTGCAGCCTTGGTTAACCCTTGCCGACCACCACCCAAATGGAGTCGTATTGTCGGCGAGCAATGGTAGACTCCGTAACAAAATCCATATTAATCCCTTCCCACTTCCAAGTGGGGATGTTGATATTCTGAAGTACACCTCCCAGCCTTTGATATTCGACTTTCACTTGCTGGCAGTTTGACATTTAGTTACTAACTCTGCAATATCTTCATAATATCCATCCAATAGATTTTCAAAATCCCGAAGCATTTTCGTGGATCCCGGATGAATAGGGATATTCGGTACCATGTTCATGCACATCCAAACTCTCAAATTATCGATGTCCAAAGACATAGTCAACCCAGGTATCGTAGCACCATCTTGGGAGAAGACTCACCTTCTCGAGCACGCATTCCCACTCCTTCAAATTTTCCTAATATTGATCATCTTTTGCATGGATTTAACATTTCACCATCGAGGATGATTCTTACTCGTTGTGCACAACACAAACTATCGGTCGAGTCGATCAATCTAACTCCTACTTAAGTCGGTGGACATCCTTCACCAACCTTCCTTCCCTTATCCACGTGGGACACACTTTCCATGGAGCCTACTAAGTATCCGCAACCACACTTGCCCTGAGTGGTAGAGTGACACTCAAGGCGTCGCAGTCCTTAAGTAATTCCAACCACCTCCTTTATCAAGATTTAGATCCTTCGTGTGACCACATAAAAAGAACTACCCGACTCATGACATGAATTGGCGGAGGTAGTATTTTCATTAAAGACTTGGAGAACCTATTTTTACGGGGTCCATGTAGATGTGTTTATGGACCAAAAAAGTTTCATGACATGTGTTTACTTAGAAGGATCTAAATCTACATCAAAGGAGGTGGTTGGAGTTACTCAAGGATTAGATACGAGTGTCCTTTACCACTCAAGCAAGGCTAATGTGGTAGCATACGCTCTAAGTAGGCTTTCTATGGAGAGTGTGTCTCATGTAGATGAGGAGGAGGAAGTAGTTGGTGAAGGATTTGAATCGGTTTGCCACGGTTGGGATTTCATTTGTTGGTTCGACCGATGGTAGTGTTAGTTGTTCAAAACGGGCCGAATCATCCTTGGTGACTCCGATATAAAGTGATAGACAAGATGAGGACCCTATTTTGGTAAATTTAAAGGGAAGCTGTTCAGAATTAGAAGTTAGAGGTCTTCCAGAGAGGGAGATGGTGTGCTTCGATATCAGGATCATTTACATGTTCCGGATGTCGGCGATTTGAGGGAGTGGATGCTGCATGAGTCCTATGTTTCAGATATTCTATACATATGGGTGCCTACCAAGATGTACCATGACCTATGGAAATTCTATTGGTGGAATGAAATGGAAGAAGGACATAGCAGAATTTATGGCTATGTCTAAAACAATCAATAGGTGAAGGTTGAGCATCCAAGACCCGTGAGGTGTGCTCCAAGATATTAGCATTCATACTAGAAATGGGAATATATAAACATAGATTTTATTAAAGCGGTTTCCCTCACACTCACCGGATAATATTACTCTATTTGGGTTGTTGTGATAGGTTGACTACAACATCTCATTTTCACTACCAAGACTAATTGATCTCAATGTGGAGGATTACAAACTATACATTCGAGAGCTAGTTCTTGCTGCATGGATTTCCTTGTCCATCATATCAGACAGAGGTACTCAGTTTACATCCTAGTTTTGTAGATCATTGCAAAAGGACTCGGTACTCAGGTTAAGCCTTAGTATAACATTTCATTCGCAAACCGGCGGTCACGAGAGGACTATTCAGACTCTCGAGCATATATTGACAACACGTGTGATTGACTTCAAAGGTAGTTGAGAAGGAGAGAACTTGAGTTTGAAGATGATGATTGGGTGTTTCTAAGTATCTCCCATGAAGGCAGTGATGAGATTCGGGAACAAAGGGAAACTCGGTCCCCGTTGTGTTGGCCTGCACTGCATTAAATGGGTTTGCAAGGTAACATATGAGATAGATTTGCCCTCAGAATTGGGGCTTCAGTCCGTCCAGTTTTTCATGTATCGCTCTTAAAGAAGTGCTGGGGTGATCCAGCTCTAGTTGCTCCAGTGGATAGTGTCGATGTGAAAGACAATCTTAGTTATGAAAAGGTTCCGGTGGAGATACTGGATCGGCAGGTTCGTAAGCTAAGAAAAAAAGAGGTAGCTTCGCTTAAGGTTTTATGGAGGAATCAGCATGACGAGGGAGCTACATTGGAAGCCGAAACAGATATGATGGCTAAATACCCACATTTATTCCCTTCCAGCTTAGTTCCAGCTTGAGGTATAACTTTCCTCCTTAATACTCTATTCAAGCTTCATGTTCACTCTTGTATCCTAGGTCATGTTTAGCATGTATATTTAGTGTTTGAGTATGATGATTGTATTTCCCTATTTTCTGTATATTTTTCCCATATTCGAGGAAGAATGTTCTTAAGAGGGAGATATTGTAATTCCCTATAAGTGCCTAAGACTAGGCTCGGGAGTAGAAATGAAAGATGGCAATTAAAAAATCTTAAAATTTTCAAACGACTCGTTGAACGGATCATTGGGTGGGACCAACAACTCATGGAAGGTTCTCATGGTGTGAAGCGGTAGAATTGGCTGGGAAGTAACGGGACACAAGATGAGTCGTTGGAAGCTGCAATGAGTTATTGAATGGAGTCATTGTGAGGTTTGTTCTTGATCAAGGAAAAAGTAACTAATTGTGGTACGATGGCCGTTGTCGTAAGAGACTCGTTGGAAGTAATCCCAGGTTAAGGCAATGGTGACAATGATTGAAGCAACGAGTCGTTAGAGCTTGTAACTACTCCTCGTCCAATCGTGGTACGAGATATGAGACCTGATTCAGGGATGGGATGATTTCCAGGGGTTTTAACTGCATTGATGGAGCTAGCAACGGTCTGTTGTGTCGACCGTTGCCACTGGCAGAGCAGTTTTTCCAGGAAATTCATTATGGTATTTTCATCATTCCTTATCCCTAGGGTCCTAAATTACATCTTTTAAGATCGAAATAGAGTGCTTTAAGAGGGGTTATGTAATTCTTAAACCCATTCTAATTCATGCATGCAAGCTAGGGGTTTTGATAGGTGATCAAGTCTAGTTTTCAAGTTCTTCCTCAATCCTATTTGGGCTATCAAGGAAGTGTGACAATCAAATCCCTTCAGGTATATAAGGCTATGAATGGATGCAATTGTCCACACCCATTGCCCAATTTCCTCTCAATTCATGATGTTCTAATTGATGATCTCCAAGGGGTGTCTTCCTAATTCATAAATTCCTAAGTTTCAATCAAGCTGCAAGGATCTAAGAATGTTTTAAGTGATGAATTATGATTAATGGGAAGATTTCAAAATGTTTTAAATTATATATTATGTTTTTAAGTTTTCTAAATTGTGATGCCCATCTATGAATGTTCATGAAAATTGAGATCTATGAGTTACGAGTTCAAGTATGATGAGATGTTTATGAATAACGTATGATTTCAATATAGCCAAGTTTATATTCGTGTTTCCAAAGTGAATCAAGTTGATTTCAAGTATGTTAAAGTATTGGAAATCCTATATGATGAAGTATGTTTTATGATTTCCATGAATTAGCTTATCACATGGTTTTGGAGTCAAGACTCCCATTATTTTTCTTTTGGCATGGTCTGGCAAAAGCTCCTCATGTTGTGATTTTCGATTATGAATGTATGTTATTCATTTAGATTCATCACTAAACGATGGTCAGCTTCGTTTAAAAATGATGGAGAGCATATGCATGTTTTTGGAAATAGTGTCTAGCACCGAGTAGGCTAAGGGTCAATCAAGCCTATGCCTTAGAACTATGCGCCAATGTAGGTTTACTTTATATTTGTGGACCTCCCTTGGGGGGCCTTGAACTTGATATCGATATCATGGTAGCATCCTGCATCTGGTAAGGCATTGGACGGCTCGCCACTTGAGTCTAATAGTTGGTTATATGACGAGTCTCCCATTGTTCCACATGATTTCAGTTATGCATGTATGTAAATCATGATATTACGTTTTCAGCACGTTTGACCCAAATGTTCTGTTTTACTTATGATTATCAGTTTTCAACTTTAGATCATTCAAATAAGTTATGATATGCGCTTATATTCGTATCATGATTTCGTAAAATAGCATGCAAGCCTTACTTAATCTTATCTTGATTATGTGTATGAAATGCATTATTACTAATTTTATTTACTTAAACGGGTTTACTTACCTTGCATACTGGTACATTCCACGCATCGATCAAGATACCTATGCTATATCATTTCATGATGGCTGTGCTCCAATATTCGTACTACCGTTAAGGCCAGCCTTATAGAGTAGCATATCCAATCTAAGTCGGTGAGTCCTCATCTCCCGAGGACCATTCCTTATAAGTTATCTTTACATATTCAGTTTTTGACTTAGAGAGTTAGTTGGGATCTTGTCCTATCAACTCATGAGAAATAGAGGCTTTTCGCATAGATTGTATTCAAATTTCTCTGTGCTTGTGTTGTATGTTCTTATGTTATGCTATGTTCAGACTCGCTATGTTTATTATGTTGATCTTTGGTTTTATTTGATTGTGTTAGATGATACTCATTGGTCGACATAGAGTCTTTCGGCTCCTTGTCCCATGTCCCGACGCAGCCCATGTTCGGGTAGTGGATCTCGTATTGGTTCCGACCTTGATTTTGTGGGAACCTTTGTGCAAAGTGTCCTGCCCGTAACCTTGGGTATCGCCCGGAAACCCGTCGCCCGGGTTGGTCCAAGATAGTTTGCCTCTCTCAGAATTTGAATGCTCCCCGCCCCAATTTCTATCCTTGAGTTCTACCGCATTTAACTTTCTAGAACCAACACCCATAATATTCTTTGTGAGTAGGTGTAATGATGTTCATGGTGTATGAGCTAGTTCCTCATCCCCCTCCTCCTTTCCTGTTGATCCGCGCACATACCACAGCAGGCGTACCTGCAGTTGCTTCTGCTTTCATGGTATGCCAGACCTATTCGTCGTGTCACCCTATCAAGAATAATGGCATCTTGCTCTTACGTGTGACTTATCAACGCTTCTTCCGCCACTGTAATTGCTACAACTTTTGTGCTGTTATTCAAAGTATTGTAAAATATCTCAGCAAAACAGTCATCTGGAATTTTATGGTTTGTGCACTTCGTTAGCTTCTTTTTAAATCTCAACAGGGTTTCATGAAGTACCTCAATTTTCATTTGTCTAAAGTTATAAATCTCGTCTTTTAGTTGTAGCATCCTGAAGTGTTATACCCCGGGAACCCAAGGATCAGACCCGAGAGTCAAAATAGTGAAAAACTGAAATTTCGCACTAGGTCACATGACTAACAGTGAGGAGGCCCGTGAGGAGTGACCATGAGTTGTGAGGTGACTCGTGGCCCAGCAGGGTTGGCAGGATTTGTAGAGGAGACCATGGGCATGACCACGAGTCGTGGCCAGGCCTCACGACTCGTGAAGTCACCCATGGCCTAGACTGGATACTAGGCTAGAATTGTTAGGTAGTGTTGACCACGGATGGTGACCACGAGTCGTGGTCACCCACCACGATTCGTGGTGTCCTCCGTGGGGTCCCATGGTGAAATTTTGGCAGTGTACCTCACGACTCAGGCCACGAGTCGTGGCACCACCTGACGAGATGTTGGGGTAGTTATCTTTTTGCAAATTTGTAAGGGATTTTTTATAAATTCCTCAGATCCTAAGGCCTAAACTACGACGTTTTGGCTAATGATTAGGTAAATTTAAAGGGGTTAAGTTCAGTTTTCACTTCATTCATTCATGCATGCAAGGTAGGGGAATTGGGAGAGCGATTCAAGCTTAGAACTCATCAATTGATTGGAATTTCTTCTTGGGTTATCAAGAGAGGTTAAGAACTAGTTATTCGGAGGTATGTAAGGTTAACAATGGGTGATTTCTTCCACACCCATGCCCCTCTATGATTTTTTTTCAAAAGTTTCATTGAAAACTCATGCGGTTTGGAAGTTAATTTACTTAAAATCTAATAATTTGGTTATGCGTTTTGTTAATTCAAAATCTTATCATAATCTATGGGTTTTAATCAACTTTTGTAATTTAAATTAATTATAATACCATTGATTTGGAAGTTCTATGTATTTAAGCCTAATTATGCATGCTCCATGTTGGATTGATTTATGATCTAATTACGCATCGATTATATTTATAATCCCAATATGAATTATAATTTAAATCATTAATTTATTATGTTACCTATTATGATTTTATGAAATTCAAGCTATATGCATGATTTACGAGTATGTATGAACCTTATGAATCATGAATTATCTTTTGACCGACTCACAGGCCTTATGTCATGGCCAGTTCCTGTATGTACAAGTATGTTTATGATTTTCATGATTTAACTAGCCCATGAATTCATGCATGTTATACTATGGGCACTATATATGTTTTGGGAGTAGTATCAACACCAAGTAGGTTCGGGGCCTAGGTTCTGTCCCGAATCTCATGAACTACATGCCACCATAGGTATGTTGGGACCTCCTATGGACTGTCCCTGGCCCAAACGTCCTTTTCATGGTGATATCACACTTTCATGGTTATACCGTTGGCAAGGTACGAACACCCTCCCGACTAGGATTATAAGTCGGGCTTCATGTGTGCTTATATGGGGCATGTCGGTTAAGAGAATCTCCCACTGTTCCTCATTATTTATGAATTTTTATGATATTGCATATTGGCCCAAGTCATGTTAAATAAAGATTTTCTCTTATGATTATTATTGTATTACAAATGTTTTGGAAACCTTGAGCCTTATGTTATGTTACGATGTTTACGATATGAGCATGAGGTCCGACTATTTTGATCATTTACGAGCTTTTATATATTTTAAATGTCCGTTTTACTTACCTTGCATACTCAATACATTTCAACTACTGGCCACATACTTTCTATGTTGTATTGTTTCATGATACAGGACCCGACTCTCAGGCTCACCCTCCTAAGTAGTGTTTCAGAGATTGCCATCAGCGTACTTGGTGATTCCTCATGTTCCGAGGGCCATATGCTTAGACTCTATGTTTTTCTTTCAGTTTAATAAATGTTGGGTTAGTTGGGGAGTTGTCCCATCATCCTGTCTTTCATGATTAGAGGCTTTCCAGACTACCAGTTGTATTCAGTCGTCGTGTAAAGATTATTTGTTGTCCTTTCTCCGTATTTATGACATGTTTATGTTTTCTCATGTTATGTCTTCCGCTTACGTGATGGTATTATATGTATGCATATGCCATGGGTTGACTTAGGGTCCCTCGGGGCTCCTTGTCCCGTGTCTCCGATCTGGGTGTACGTTTAGGTCATGACAAACTTGGTATCAGAGCCATAGATTTGAAGTATCCTAGGGTTTTTGAAAGCTTCGTTAAGTAGAGACTTTTTCATGGGTGTGAAACGTGCCACACCTATGATGATACGGCTATTAGACGTTTAGGAAATGTTCCCTTCTTTTATGATCTATGTTGTGCGATGAAAGGTCTCTACCCTTATAATTCATGCTATTCGCTTTTGCAGAATCATGCTTCCATGTAGAGTGAACACCAGAAGAAATGGTAATGGTAATGATCATGAGGGTGCCAATGGTGAGGAGCATCAGCTAGCCCCACTGGTTAGCGAGGAGCACGCACCAGAGCCAGCTACCCACGCTGAGTTTAGGGCAGCGATTTATATGTTGGCACAGGCCATGACTGCCCAGTTCAGAAGAATACAGTGGTGCATTACCCTCAGAATGGGAATGCGGTGGCAGCCAGGGTGAGGGATTTCTTTAGAATGAACCCTCCTGAGTTCACGGGTCGAAGGTAGACGAGGACCCCCACGATTTCATTGAGCAGATTCTGAAGATCACTCAGGTTATATGGGTGAAAAATGGAGAGTGTGTCGACTTGACCTCCTATCAGCTCAAGGGGTGGATCATATTTTGTATAAGCAATGGAGAGATGCCAGGGTAGTGGGTGCAGGCCGATAGGTTAGGATGAGTTTCATGCGACATTTTTGGATCAATTCTTTCCCTGGGAGATGAAAGAGCTCAAAGTGGCCGAGGTTGTTAATTTGAAGCAGGGAAACATGTCCATTCAGGAGTATGCATTAGAGTTCACTCGATTATCCAAGTATGCTCCAGAGTTGGTGGCGGATCAGAGGGATCGGGTGAGTTATTTTGTGCATGGGGTGGGGGATTACTTGGACAAGGATTGCACGATCGCTATGCTTCATCGAGATATTGACTTTCCCTGTATTATATTGCATGCACAACAGATGGAGTCGGTCTACCGGAGGTAGAGGGAGGCCAAGAGGGCCAGGACCGATAGCTATGGGGTTTCTCAGGTCAGGTCAAGGGGTGGACAGTGTCAGCAGTCCCAGCACAGGTCTATTGCTCTAGCTCCATCATCAGCCAACACGCCATCTAGGTTCTAAGGTGATCGGAAGAGAAGGGCTTCAGGATAGAGGGATTAGGGTACCATGCAGGTGGAGCGCACTTTTCCAGCTTGTGCAAAGTTCGGCAGGAATCATCCCGCGAGGTGCTTAGTTGGCTCAGATGCATTTTTCGGGTGTGGCTAACCCGAGCACAGACTTTGGGATTTCCCCTCAGCCATATCAAGGGTCAATGGGACCCATGTGACAGCAGCCAATTCTACCGCTCCAGTAGCACGTCCCCTCAGTAGGGTGCCTCTACTAGTTCAGCAGGCGGTCAGCGCCAAAACAGTTTTTATGCTTTAGTACCTCGCTAGGAGAAGGAGTCTTTGCCAGATTTGGTCACTGGTATGTTGAAAGTCTTCCATATTGATGGTTATGCATATCAAGATCTAGGAGCTAGTTTGTCTTTTGTGACCCCTTATATTTCTTGTAGTTTTGGAGTTAGCCTTGAAATCCTGTCAGAATCGTTCTCAGTCTCTACTCTCTAGTCGGTGATTAGGTTGTAGCTAGGCGGGTGTATAGAGGTTGCCCCATCACAGTGTTGCATAAGGTTACCTCAGTAGGCTTAGAAGAGTTAGCTATGACTGACTTTGACCTCATTTTGGGCATGGATTGGTTGTTTGCATGTTATGCTTTGATTAATTGTAGAAACCAGTCGGTAGAGTTCAGGTTTCCAGGTGAGCCGGTCTTAGAGTGGAAGGGAAAGTCAGTTGTACCATCCAGTCGGTTTATTTCATATCTTAAGGCTAAGAAAATGATTTCTTAGGGCTGCATGTATCACCTAGTTAGGGTTAAGTATGTTGAGTTCGACACTTCAGCTATCCAGTTAGTTCCGGTAGTGTGTGAGTATCCGAAGGTTTTTCCCGATGATTTGCCAAGTATTCCTCCGGAAATTGATTTCGGCATTGATCTCTTTATCGATACGAATCCCATCTCTATTCCTCCCTACAGGATGGCTCTAGACGAGCTAAAGGAGTTGAAGGATCAGTTGAAGGACTTGCTAGATAAGGGCTTTATTAAACCAAGCAAGTCTCCATGGGGTGCACCAGTGTTATTTTTCTAGAAGAAGGATGGTTCCCTTCGCATGTGTATTGATTACTGACAATTTAACAAGGTCACCGTCAAGAATAGTACCCCTTACCCAGGATCGATGACTTCTTTGACTAGCTTCAGGGTGTCAGATGCTTCTCCAAGATAGATCTCAGGTCCGGATATCACCAGCTCAGGGTTCGGGAGAGTTACATCCCGAAAACTACTTTCAAGACTCGGTATGGTCACTATGAATTTGTTGTTATATCATTTGGACTAATCAATTCCCCTGCAAATTTAATGGACTTGATGAATAGGGCATTCAAGCAATATCTAGACATGTTCGTGATTTTGTTCATCGATGATATTCTTATATATTCTCAGAGCGAGGAGGAGCATGTCGCTCACTTGAAAATAGTGCTTCATACCCTTAGGGATCGTCAGTTGTATGCAAAGTTCAGCAAGTGTGAATTTTTGTTTGACTCCGTGGCATTCTTAGGCCATGTGGTATTGAGTGAGGGCATAAGGGTAGATTCTCAGAAGATCGAAGCGGTAAAGAATTGGCCCAGACTGGTGAATCCTTTAGAAATTCGAAATTTCTTGGGCCTAGCAGGATACTATCGGGGATTCGTAGAGGGTTTTTCATCAATTACAGCACCATTGACCAGGTTGAACTAGAAAAAGATAACGTCCCAGTGGTCGGAGGCTTGTGAGAAAAGATTCCAAGAGTTGAAGACTTGACTCACTTCATCACCAGTGTTGACCCTACCCTAGGGTACTGATCATTTTGTAGTATATTTCCATGCTTCGAGAATCAGACTTGGATGTGTGTTGATGCAACATGGGAAAGTGATAGCGTATGCCTCAAGACAGTTGAAAATCCAAGAGAAGAATTACCCGACCCATGATCTTGAGTTGGCCTTGGTGGTGTTCACTTTGAATATATGGCGGCATGTATGGGGTCTATATGGATGAGTTTACAGACCACAAGAGCTTGCAGTACGTGTTCACATAGAAAGATTTCATTCTTCGACAAAGGAGGTGGTTGGAGCTACTTAAGGGCTATGATATGACTGTTCTTTACCACTCGGTTAAGGCTAATGTGCTGGCGGACGCACTTAGTAGGCTCTCTATGGAGAGTGTGTCCCATGTGGATGAGGGAAATAAGTAGTTGGTGAAAGATGTCCATCGACTGAAAAGGTTGGGAGTTAGGTTGGTAGACTCGACCGATGGTTATGGTGGCACTATGTTTAAATTGACTTCCCTTCCCCTTCAACGTTGTTGTGCAAAACGGATAAAAATCGTCCTTGGTAGTGGATGTGAAAGCTAGGAAAGATGATGATCTGATATTGATAAAGCTGAAGGAAGTCGTTCGGAGTCAAAAGGTGGATTTTTCTCCCAAGGGGGAGATGGGGTGCTGCGGTACCAGGGTCATCCATGTGTTCCAGATGTTGATAATTTGAGGGACCGGATATTTCATGAGGTACATGGATCTAGGTATTCTATCCATATAGGTGCCACCTAGATGTATCATGATTTGCAGGAAATATATTGGTGGAACGGAATGAAGAAGGATATTGCAGAATTTTTAGCCAAGTGCCCGAACTGTCAGCAAGTGAAGGTCGAACATCAAAGGCCGGGAGGCGTACTCCAGGATATTAGAATTCCTACTTGGAAGTGGGAAGATATTAATGTGGATTTCATTATAGGCCTACCCCGTACTCACCGATACTATGATTCCATTTGGGTGGTGATCGACATTTAACCAAGGCTGCACACTTCTTACCGGCCAAAACAACAGAATCAGCGAATGAATATGCCAAATTGTATATTCGGGAGTTGGTCCAACTTCATGGAGTTCCTTTGTCTATTATTTTAGACCGAGGTACTCAGTTTACCTCTCTGTTTTGGCGGTCTTTTCAAAAAGGGCTTGGGACTCAAGTTAAGCTCAGCACAGCCTTTCATCCACAAATAGATGGCCAAGATAAACGAACAATCCAGACTCTCGAGGATATGTTGAGAGCATGTGTGATGGATATCAAAGGTAGCTGGGATGATCATTGGCCCTTGATTGAGTTGGCTTATAATAACAACTATCACTCTAGTATCCAGATGACACTGTTCGAGGCTCTGTATAGGCGGAGGTGTAGATCACCCATCGGATGGTTTGAGGTTGGTGAGGTAGCTATGATAGGACTTGATTTGGTTCATGAGGCCCTGGTGAAAGTTCAGATGATAAGGGATAGGCTGAAAACCGTTCAGAGTCGTCAAAAGTCATATGTGGATGTGAGAAGAAGAGATTTGGAGTTTGAGGTAGACAATTGGGTATTCCTAAAGGTATCCCCCATTAAGGGAGTCATGTGGTTCGGAAAGAAAGGAAAACTCACTCCCCACTATATTAGTCCTTACAAGATTATGAGAAGAGTTGGTAAGGTAGCGTAAGAGTTGGAGATGCCCTCAGAGTTATCTTCTGTGCATCCGGTGTTTCATGTGTCTCTTTTGAAGAAATGCTTGGGAGATCCACCTCTAGTAGTCCTGGTGGACAATGCTGGTGTAAAGGATAGCCTCAGCTATGAAGAAGTTCATGTGGAAATATTATACCGTCAAGTTTCAAGACTAAGAAACAAAGAAGTAGCTTCAGTTACAGTACTATGGAGAAAGCAGCATGTTGAAGGAGCTACATGGGAAGCCAAAGTGGATATAATGGCTAGATACCCGCATTTATTCTCTACCGGCTATGTTTTAGTTTGAGGTATTAGTTTTGCCCTAAATCTCTAATTACTTTCCATGTTCAGTTTATGTGCGCAAGTTTGATTTATGTTATGATGGATGTATGTGATACCTGAAATTAGTTCAACTATGTATTTATTTTCGGAGGTAGTCATTCCGTCAATTTTCGGTTTAAATTATCAGTATTTGCATATGATGAATGTTTGGTTATGTGTTTCTATGTGTTTCTAAAATTCGAGGACGAATGTTCCAAAGGTGAGGTTATATCCCAAGAACCTAAGGATCAGACCTGGGAGTCAAAAAGGTGAAAAATTAAGGACGAATCGTGAGGAGGCCCGTGAGGAGTGACCACGAGTCGTGAGGTGACGCGTGGTCCAGCAGGGTTGGAAGGATTGGTAGAGTAGACCACGGGCATGACCACGAGTTGTGGCCAGGCCTCACGACTCGTGAAGTCACCTGTGGCCTAGACTAGATGCTGGGCTAGGATTGTTGGGCAGCATTGACCACGGATGGTGACCACGAGTCGTGGTCAGCTACCACGATTCGTGGTGTCCTCCGTGGGGTCCCAGGGTGAAATTTTGGTAGTGTACCTCACGACTCAGGCCACGAGTCATGGCACATCATGACGAGTCATTGGGTCCCTCGTTAGGACCCCTGGCAGTTATCTTTCTGCGAATTAGTAAGGGCTTTTTCGTAAATTCCTAACATACTAAGGCCTAAACTACAACATTTTGGGTTATGAATAGGGAAATTTAAAGGGGTTAAGTTCAGTTTTTACTTCATTCATTCATGCATGCATGGTAGGGGAATTGGGAGAGTGATTCAAGCTTAGAACTCATCAATTCGTTGCAATTTCTTCTTGGGTTATCAAGAGAGATTAAGAACTAGTTATTCCCAAGTATGTAAGGTTATAAATGGGTTATTTCTTCCACACCCATGCCCCTCCTCCATGATTTTATTTCATAAGTTTCATTGAAAACTCATTAATTTATTATGTTACTCATTATGGTTTTATGAAATTCAAGCTATATGCATAATTTACTAGTATGTATGAGCCTTATGAATCATGAATTATGTTTAGGCTGATTCACGGGCCTTATGTCATGGCTAGTTCATGTATGTACAAGTATGTTTATGATTTTCATGATTTAACTAGCCTATGAATTCATGCATGTTATACTATGAGAACTATAAACATTTTGGGAGTAGTATCGAACACCGAGTAGGTTGGGGGGGCTAGGTTCTGCCTCAGATCTCATGAACTACGTGCCACAATAGGTATGTTGGGACCTTCTATGGACTGTCCCCGACCCAAATGGCATTTTCATGGTGATATCACACTTTCATGGTTCTACCCTAGGCATAGTGCAAACATCCTCCCGACTAGGGTTATAAGTTAGGCTTCATGTGTGCTCATATGCGGTATGTCGGTTAAGAGAATCTCCCACTATTCCTCATGATTTATGCATGTTAATGATTATGTATATTGGCCCAAGTCATGTTAAATAAAGCTTTTCTTTTATGATTATGATTGTATTATGAATTTTTTGAAAACCTTGAGCCTTATGTTATGTTACGATGTTTATTATATGAGCATGAGGTCCTACACTTTTGATCATTCACGAGTTTTTATATATTTTAAATGTCCGTTTTACACACTTTTCATACTCAGTACATTCCAAGTTCTGACCGCATACTTTCTATTCTATATCATTTCATGATACAGGACCCGGCTCTTGGGCTCACCCTCCTCACTAGTGTTTTAGAGATTTCCATCAGCGTACTTGGTGAGTCCTCATGTTTCAAGGTCCATATGCTTAGACTCTATGATTTTCTTTCAGTTTCAGAAATGTTGGGTCAGTTGGGGAGTTGTCCCATCAACCCGTCTTTTATGATTAGAGGCTTTCCAGACAACCAGTTGTATGTAGTCGTCGTCTATGGATTATGTGTTGTCCTTTCCATGTATTTATGACATGTTTACATTTTCTCATGTTAAGTCTTTCGCTTCCGTGATGGTATTAGATGTATGCTCATTCCATGGGTTGACTTGGGGTCCCTCAGAGCTCCTTGTCCCGTGTCTACGTTTCAGGTGTACGTTCGGGTCGTGACATGAAGGGTGGGAAGAGCCTTTCTAGAAAATCCTGTTTAAGCTCACTCCAGTTGGTAATGAAGTCATTGGGAAACTCGGATAACCATAAAGTAGCCTCTCTAGAAAGAGAGAATGAGAAGAGTCTCAACCTTATCTCATCCTGACTTACACCGGGCAACCTATATGCCTTGCATATTCTGATAATGTTCATCAAGTGCAGGTGGGAATCATCAACTGCATGTCCACTAAATACCCCTTTCATATTCAACAACTGTATCATGGTGCTAGTGTTGTCAAACTTTGCCCCAACAGGCAAAGGTTGTGATACGATAGCTCTAGTTGACTTGACTTCATAAATATCTGCGTCATCCTCATCATAGAACCGAGGAGAATATCTCTAGCATCTATTGCCCCTTCCATGTGGCCAACATTCATGACTTCCTCAGATTCCTGAATTACAGCTTGTCGAGCTTCTTCAGCAATACGAGCCTATCATTGCTTAGGGTTCTCTATTCTCCACATCGTTCTCTCTAGTTCAAGATCAAGAGAAATCAAGGGGTTTTCACTTTGCCGAGTACTTGACATTCAGCAAGAGACAACCTCTTGGTGTCAAAAACAAAAAGAAAACATAAATCAGCAAATAACAACTAAAAATTAAACACAAACGATTACTCTAATCTTAAGCCATATTCCCTAGCAATGGTGGCAGTTTTTGATAATGCTAAAACTAACACTCCTAATAAAGTATGAAGTTGACATTGTTAATAAAGAATCCAACAAAAAGGTTGGGGTCAATCCCATAGGGAAGAATGTCAAGATATAGAATAATGTAGGTATTTAAGCTTATAAGTGTGTTATCTCCAAAAAAAGAGGGTTTATAAAAGCAAATATAAGAAAATATTGAGAATTGGTTGTTATTTATAAAGATTTGCAATTAAATAGGGTAACTGTTCCCCATGGGTTCATAACTACTTCAGTTATACACTTGTGATCTATCCTACTGCTTAATTGTAGAAATGTTAACTAGGGTTTATCCAAACGATTGATTCGTCCCTATTGGATGACTATACTCAATCACCGGGTTAGGTCTCCTGAGCGATTTCAATTCAAACGTTATGAATTTATCCCAAATTAACTATCCTATGACCGTAGCTCAAGTCATACAATGGTCCATAAAGATCAAGGCTTTGTTGTAGTTCTCTTTTCCTAACCCCACTTCTCTAGGTTCAAGCAAGTAAAGAATTTGGGAAAGTATTATCGATGCGCTTCGTTAGAAATATTAAAGATGAAGAGAATACAATACGAGTTTTTAGTATTGGTTTGGAGTCACTTCGTGTAACCCTCGTTTGTTAATTCACCATGGCTCCCATAACCCTAGTTGTGGAGGTTTTAGTCTCTCATGATTATAAGATTTCTATTAGCATTCATAGATAAACACATAATTGAATACTTACGAAGATGATTGAAAATAAACCTGGTTGATTATTTCACGAATTGAAGATGAATAATTCAGGAATAAGGAAGAGATCAAAGCAAAAAAATCTCCAAGACTTGAATTAAAGTTAACAATAACTTGTCTCTCTATGTAACAAAAACATAATGCTCAACTCTCCCTACTGAAAATAACCTAAAAAGTATTTATATATATAATTGGAACCTTCTCCTATGTAAATAGGGAAACTACCAAAAACTGTCACCGCCTTCACTTACGACCCATAACATAATTGTACAAGTCGTACCTTGACTCCTAAGTTGGCTGACATCTACTGAATCTGGATAAGTGTTGAAACATAATAAAAGTCATACCAAGAACCACTGAGTCGTACATTCTTCCGGTGGTTTGAACCTGCATTTCCTAGCATCCTCTGTTAACTTTCACGGATGTCTTAGTGCGACTCGTACTGCAGTTCCACGATCTGTGACTCTTTCTCTTACCTTGAGTCCTGCTAGTCTTCTATTATTCTAAACTTTTCCACGGTTCCTTGGTATGGGTCTTAGGTTGATGTCACGACTCATGGTTGCTAGCCGTACCAGGATATTTGGCCTATGCAAACCTTCTGGAATTTACTATGATTGTCATGGTACAGCTTGTACCATGAGTCATAAGTTTCCTTTGCCCCATGCTTTGGTCTTGGACCTTTCCACGACTCTTAGTACGACTCGTACGAGGTTGATACGACACGTACAAAGGTATGTGCTTTGCTACTTTTCTACAATTTCTCCATCTTTTGCACAGTTCAGCTCCAACATCTATTTTACCTGAAAACAAAGTAAAAGTGCCTCATATCCATATAAATACACTAAGTCCATGCTTATTTTCATGTTTTAAGCATCGAAAGTACTGTAAGCTCATAGCACATCAGAGGCATCAAGAAAATATTAGAAAGTTTAAAAAATGGCCAATGGTAATGGATCAGGGTGACAACCCTTCAAGTGACCTAACGGATTGTAGGGTCACCCCTTGGGACTAGCAGCGTGATTTTTTTGGTTGGGTTATTAAGGGTATTTTCATAATTCCTAAGTTCCTAACTCCTAAGCTAAGTCATTTTAAGCTCCTAAAAGGGTGTTTTAAGGGGTTTTATTCATCCTAAACCCTCATTCTACTCCTAACACCCCTAAGTGATGATCAAATCCCCTCAAAAGAAGCTAGAGTTCTTCATAATCTTCCCTTCATTTCCCTTTGGATCTCCAATCAATTTAAAGATTAATCTAGCCCAGGTATTTAGGGTTTTAAATGGGGGAAATCCTTCCACCCTCATGCCCAATTTCATCCCTATTTCATGATTTCAAGTCTACAAGCATGATATGTTGAAATTCTAGGGTTAGACTCAATTCTCAAGAAATCTCTTATGATCTCTTATCAATTCAAGTCTCTTATGATTAAACTTATGATTTATGATTATGATTACCTATTTTATACTAGAATCTCTCATGGATCTATATTTGCAATTTTATGGTGATTTTGCCCAATTATGCATGATTTATGAATTTCAAGCTTATGAGCCTATTATTTCAAGTTATGATGAATTATCTAAGTATGCATGAATCTTTATGAGTTCTTCAACTTATGATTTTGTGATTTCAAGTTATGAAGTTTTATTCAAGAATGTATGATCTTCAAGAAATTCTAGTTCAAGTAATGTGGCCAACTCTATGGCACCTTTTCCATGGTTATTTCATGTATGTCAAACATGATTATGATTTCATTTTTTAGCTAGCCCTTGCAAGTTCAAGTATGTTTTCACGATATTGATTATGAGTCGTGTGCATGTTTTGGGAGTAGTATCTAGAACCGAGTAGGTGATTTTTGGCATATTCTTATGCCCATTTTCCATGTTTTTACCCATATTTAGCCTTGTTTTGAGTTCATAATCTCTATGAAGTGTATGAATTCATGTTTTATTGTGTTTTTTGAGCTAACAAATATTTCTAGATGTTTTGAGCAGGAAACTAAAGAAAAAGGAACCAAAAATGACCCGAGGTATGAGAAATAAGAGTTCGCGAAAGTCGGTCTGGGGCTATGGCTGGTGTGGTGCACCAACACTTGTGCTTCAGATAAATACGCACCAAAGTTGGTGCTATGAATGGCATGGGGCGCTATGTCCCTGACTTCGGAGATGAGAATTTGACTAAAACCTTGTCGAGATGGATGGAGTGGAACCCTAGAAGCAATCCAGACTTAGGAAATTTTCCCAACATTCTAATGATATGGATGCCGTAGAGACGCAGAAGCATTTCATACTTAGGAAATTTTCCATACATTTGGGTGCTATGGATGGACTAGGGTGCCAGAAAGGTCTAAAAGGTCAGAAATTTGACTAACACTCTGCTATTTTTTATGGTGCGGGGTGCCAAAGGTGTTTAGAGGTGAATAAATTTCGCTAACACTCTATGGTTGGGGTGAGGCGCCCAGAGCTAGACTTTAGAGGAAAATTGACCCAAACTTGGGACTATGGTTGGGCGGCGCGCCTGACATTTCCTCGATGGATTTTTCTGATTTTAAAGCTATTTACTTGAGGGAAAAAGTGTCATTTGAAGGCTCAGATATAAATATAACATATAGGACATTTTTAGAATATCGTTCATCATTTTGTTTGCTCATAGAAGGTTGTAAATGCAGCTTTTGGAGGAGGGGAAATTTCTATTTAGGTTTCTTCTTTTCTTTATCGATTTACTTCAAATAATGATTATTTATTTGTTTTTCTACTTGTCTATGAGTGGCTAACCGCTCCTTCTAGGGTTTTGGCCATAGTTGATTGCTGACGTTTGATAGCTTGATTAACACTAATTTGATTCTTCATTAAAGGTTGTTTATATTTATTTGTTTTAATTGCTTATTCACAGAACTAATGACCTTTTGAGTAAATCTATTGGCTTTAGGCTAAACTCAGAAATGGGAACCTGTCATAACCCAACCTGGGTCCCCGGATCAAGACATGGGATCTAGAACCATGGATGGCTCCAAGTCAACTCTTGACATGAACATAGAAGCTAAAGAACATATATTGAAGAGTAAACTGATAACTTAAACATGAGTAAGAAGATGTCTGAATAACATAAACCAAACAATCATATCATAATAATAAGTCCCAAATCTGAATATACTAGTCTATGTCTGAAAAGCCTCTACTAACTCATGTGATGCTGGGACAAGCCCCCAGCTATCTCTAAGGCTAAAACAAATTGAAAACAAAAAATGAATTCGTAAAAGCCCTCGAATAATGAGGACACACCAAAGGAAGGGGTGAACTAAGCTGATAGGGAAAGTGATCTATTGGGGAGACTAAGCTGGATCACCTAAACCTATATAATAAAATGATATAGCATAGAGTATGCGGTCAAAACTTTGAACGTACTAAGTATGCAAGGTAAGTAAAAATGTTCTTAGTAAATGTTAACTGAAATCATGCATATAAATATAAATCATTAATTTATGAGAGTAAGGACTGCATGCTGAAAACTGTATTTGAGACATACATAGTGATAAGCTGATAATCAAAACTGAACATAGTGACCCAAGGTTTAGAAATAGAAATCATGACTTGTTATCACTGAAATCGTAAGTAAAAGCTCATAAATTGATCATTGGGTCAAATATGCTATTAATACATAATTCAAAAAGCCATTAACATGAGTAACTTAAATCATGAGGAACAATGAGAGACTCCTCATAACCAACATCGTCACGATAGAGATTACGTGATTCCCCAACTATCACACTCAAGTGTGCAGAGCCTTCAAAAATCTTGCTAGGGATAATGACGATATCATGATATTGATATCAAGCTGAGGCCCCTTGGGGAAGAGGAAAGCTCTCTTGAGAGGTCCCAAATATAAATATACCTATGTTGGCGTGTAGTTCTGAGATCAAGAAACCTTAAAACTCTAAGCCTACTCGGTTCTAGATACTACCCCAAAAACATGCATGGTGCTTCCATCTTTTTTCAACAACGTTGAAATCATAATTACATGAATAGTATAAAATCTTAACATTAGGAGTGTTGACTCCAAAACATATCATAACCTGCAGTGGGAGTCTTGACTCCAAAATTATATGTTAAGATGATCTTATTAGCCGTGGATAAATCACAAAAACATACTTAATAAGTGTGGGCTTTCCCAAATCATAAAATCATGGATATTGAAGTAGACTTCATAAGTCCAAAGAATGGATTTATATATGAGAAATTTATAAACATTCATTCATGCCAGACATCTCATCATACTTGAAATAATGAATTATATCTTGAATTTTCATGTAACTTGCATAATAGGGCATAATTTATGATACATTGAAATAATGAATTTATAATGCACTTGATGATAAAATGTCACGATCCGAACATAGGCCCGGATTGAGACACGGGACAAGAAACCCAGAGAAGCTCCAAGTCGACTAATGGCATGAACATACATCTAACTCAATCATAGATAAGCGGAAGATCATCATAAATAACATAGCGGAAGTCTAATCAAAACTTAACATCTAAATAGATACATGAGTCCAATGCTGAATACACACTATGTCCGAAAAGCCTCTAAACTGACGAGTTGATGGGATAGGACCCCAACTAACTAACTATAGTCTAAAAAATGAAAATACAGTACATAAATGAATAAAAGGTCCCTCGCAAGATGAGGACTCACCAACTCTGAGCAGGAAGTACTAAAACTGAGAATATGGTTAGCCACAGAACTTAGTCTAGATATCGGAGCCTATATCATAAAATGATACAGCATAGAGTATGCAGTTAGTACGTGGAATGTACCGAGTATGCAAGGTAAGTAAAAATGCATAGTTAAAATACATAAGAGTTCATAAGAGTAGGAGACATGCTCATAACGTAAATATCATAATGTAAACATAAAGCTAAAGATTTTCAAAATATTCGTAAATCATTCATAATCATAATCATAGGAGGAAACTTTATTAAACATGACTTGATCCAAAGTGCATAAACATATCCATGCATAAATCCTGAGGAATAGTGGGAGGAATAATCCTAACCAACACCATCATGGTAGAGCCTTACATGATGCCCCAACTATCTTACTCAAGTGGGCAGAGTCATCCCAGGCTTGCCAGGAAAGGGACGTGCAGTATGTGATATCATGAAGAGGGGATCCATTAATATCGGAATATATATATATATATAAACCTACGGTAGCACGTAGTTCTGAGACACCGGCGTAGTCCTTTGAACACCGGGCTACTCGGTACTAGACACTGCTTCCAAAACCATGCACATTAGGCTTGTATAGTAACAGTAACATCATTCATGAAGTTCATGGCCAAATAAATAACAATATCATTGATCCCCATCTAAAATACATGTTTAGCCATGAACAAGGGCCCATGAATCAACCAAGAGTCATAAATCCATGCATACTTGTAAACATGTATAAACATTATAAGTAATTGAGAGAAATCGAATCATAAAGCATAAGTCATAATTGGGCTAGTTAAGATCAAGATCATAATGAAATCATAGTTTGACTTTTCATAAAAAATAATAATTGGGCATAATTGCATTTAAAAATCAAATCTATAAGCTTATATTTAAAAATAGTCACAAAATATGCTCATATATCATAAAACAACATTAGAAACATACTTGGATCGTACCCATGATCGATACTTATAGAATTCACATAGTGGGTAAAAACCCCATAGATTCAACAATTAGAATTTTCATGAATTGAGAGGGAATTGAGCATGGATATGGACTATTGCACCCATTCATAGCCTTACATACCTAAATAGACCTGATTTTCACACTTACTTGATTTCCCAAAGAAGAATGGAGGAAGAACCTTGATGAACTATGCTTGATCACTCTCTAAACCCTTAGACTTGCATGCATGAATTTTGAATAGGCGAGAATGACTTAAACCATCTTAATACACTCTATTGTGGGCTTAAAATTATTTAGTTTAGGCTTTAGGAATATAGGAATTATGGAAAAGCCCTTACTAAACTCACAGGGAAAAACATACTGCCAATCCCAATGAGGGACTAGATGAGTCATTTCCTTTGACCACGACTCATGGTCTACCAGCCGTCATCTTCACTGGTCACCACGAGAGACTTAGCGGATCGTTACTAGTGACCATGACTCGTGGTCATCTCCCGTTACCTTCACTGAAAAAATTCCCCCGGGGGACACCACGGGGTACAACACGACTCGTGGTGTACTCGATGAGTCGTGGTAATGACCTGTTAAGTGCACTGCCGATTTCTCCTTCATCCTTCAACAACCCTTGGCCAAGGCTCACATGAAGACTCATGGTGTTGACCAAAACTCATGGTCACACCCGTGGTTACTTAAATTCCCAAATTTTCAACCAAGTTCAGGCCTTTCCCCACGGGTCACTTAATGACTTGTGGTGTTCCTAATGGGTCACTGGACGACTCACCGTGTGACCTAGTGACGAAATTCCTATTTTCTCCATTTCAACACCTGGGTATGATCTTAGGGCTTTCGGGGTATAACATAAAATCCACCTCTTAGACTTAAAACATGCTTTAGAACATGAGGAAATTAGACCCATAAGAATATTGTAGAGACTATCATAAAATGGGGTTACAACCTTAGAGATCAGTACGCTTGATTAAACATGAATTCATAAACTTTGAGAAGAAGTTTGGGCGTGAGAATGAAAGGAAACTCTCATTCATAGCCCTACATACTAGGGTAAACTGATTCTGAAACTATCCTTGAAAGGCCAAGAGAATTGGTGAAGAAATTGAGGGAATTCTAGCTTGATCTTGAAGAGGGTTCGCAATAACTTGCATGTGGTGTGCCCGCAAGTGTACGGGTCGCGCAAGTAATATAGTGGCCCTTTTTAAGAATCGGAATGTCGAACACACAAGGACTGGACCAATTCAGCTAACTATCAAGTTCAAGTGTGATATTAAAACCGCAAGTGTTGATTATAGAAGTTTTCGATATATTTTAACTAAGTCTAATTGTGGTCAATGAAATATTCTGAACTCATTCAAGGAGCAACATAGAGTTAAAGACGGATAATCATGCGACACTACGATTCGCAAGGGTTTAAGTATGAAACTATCAATTGTTGTCTCGCATAATTAGAATTGCATGTTCATGGTCTTCCATACCTCTAAATACGACAAACTAGCCTCACTACTACATTGTGGCGAGGATGCTAATTCTAGTTCGTGGGCAATTAACTACGTCGATGTGGTTTATGGGGTTATGCCATTGATTAGGGTCCTTCCGTACCTCCAACCATTTAACCAAACTTAGCTTCACAACTACTTCTTCGAGTGGTGGAGTG
>JACEIK010002369.1:147951-165006 GCA_018107945.1 Datura stramonium
TTTACCTAAAATCACATGAGAATGTATATAAATAAATAGATAAACAAGGCAAAACTAAGTTATAAAGTATCACTTGGGCATGCTATTTTGCCCACGATCAGGAGGCAACTGCTATATGGCCGGCTTCAGCGACTGACATCTCACTCTGCTCAACAGAGGTGGGGGCATCCACCTACTCACCTCCTTCTGGTTTTGGTTGCAGGATTACTGCTGGTACTCTAACCTTGCTCACCAGGTTCATCTCATGTCAAGTCAGCCCAATGTTAGCAATCCGATTGCCTCCGATCCTAGCATCAATCTCAGTTATCACCCTAACACCAAACTCTCTAGAGAGCCTATATGTGAGACTCGGGAACAGAATCATCATGCTTAGGGTTATTGTTCAATCCCGAATCTCCTCTACTATGACCCTTGGGATATTGATGGCATATGTAAACATGATGCATACAACTAAAGCTGCTTTGTTGATGCTCAACATATTATCTTTTGCTGTGGATGCCAACTTGTGGTGAACCAATGTCCAGCAGGCCTTCGCTATGAAGTTAAGAGAGCCTTTTGTGACCTTCCATCCACTAGTCATCCAATCTACCTCCTCTTTCTCCACAGCTATCATACAACCCAGGCACCTCATCTGTCTCTTCCTCTCCTCAAAGCTTAGTTGCTTGACCCTTTTCAAGGTTTCAACACGGTACTTAAACTGTGCTGTGGAGGCTGGGACATGATACTCTGGCCCACATAGAATTCGGGCAATGGCCTGCTCCAAGACATCAACTGTGCACCCCCGGACCCTCACACTATGCAAACTTGGCTGCTCTTTCACTTTTTGCCACGATAGAGTCCGCTGATCTATAGTGGCTAAGTAGTTGGCAAAGAACTCCCTAACCATGGCGGCACTGAAGTTGTTAGGGGTTCATGCCATCCATCGAACCCATAGAAGTCAAACAACCACTTTATCTCTTCCACCTCATTCAGGGCACTAGTCAATGTTTACGGCTCCTCTTGAATGCTCCGCCTCAAATTCTACTTTGAAGTGAGAGTGAGGCCCTGCTCATAAATCCCTATAGCACTAGACACACTACACCTGATGGTGCGAATCTATGGAGGTGGGCTATGATCATCATCCTCTTGTGCCCCCTCCTCAAATTCAACCTCATCCAACCCATCTTCCTCATTTGAGCCATTATTGGACTCCTGAGGCTACACCTCAGCTCCCTCCTCAGACTGGGGAGCATCTG
Source organism: Datura stramonium (assembly GCA_018107945.1). NCBI lineage: Eukaryota > Viridiplantae > Streptophyta > Magnoliopsida > Solanales > Solanaceae > Datura > Datura stramonium. The sequence goes on from JACEIK010002369.1 coordinate 149,187, forward strand.
TTGGTGTGGCTGAAGTAGCTATGGCCTGAGCCTTGGCCTGTGCCCTAGTGGTTTTGGGCTCATCTGTGTCATTTGTATCAACTTCATGTTCCTCCACCGAACCACTAAGAGTGTTTTTCTATTGCTCAGATGTAAAGGCCTCATCCCTTAGGGCCCTCCAAGCTGGAGTCTCTTCTCTTGCCCTCTTGTCCTAGGCCAACTTGGTTGCTTGTGTCTTTTGAGTCATCGTACCTATGGAGAATAGGTTAGTGTATTGTATCTCAAAGAAAGAAAATCAAAAAGACTATGTTCAGAAATCATACTACGACTTATCGGTACAAGTCATACCTGGGTGATAAGATCTGTACTATGACTCGTAATGCCTTTTTTCCCTAGTCACAACTCATATAAGACTCATACTAGGATGGTACGGTGCGTACTAATGGTCGTATGATAAATATTTTAGAATTGAACTTTCTATATTTTAGTACGACTCATTATCACGATTATTAGTAGGATTCTACGAGTCGTACCAGGGGTCATGATTTTGCTTCTTGATTTTGACCCCTACTGTTTCTTGGTGACCACTCGGTATGAATTGTACTTAGATACCATGAAGCATACTAAGTACTGTATCATGGTTTTCCATTTTAATGAACTAGGACAGTCCCAACATATTATCCTATGAGTTGTAGTAAAAAAACCATGAGTCATAGGATGGCTCGTGAAGCCTGTGCTCACCCTGTGCATTACCAGATACGTAGGAAAACATGTTTAGGAGATGGGTACTCAAATTTACCCACCCCATTGAGTCACAATACACCATGTTCAATTACCCACTCAATTTCCAACATGCATTACTCCCAGTAACTCACTAACTATAATCAATTTAAGTCCTTAAGCATTTTAACTCCTAAACCCGTCAATAAACATTCATATTAGCCTCTGATCACATTCCTCTTCCTCATTTTCATAAGTGGGGGAATCATAGTACATGTGTGGCTAATGCAAGAAAGAAATTAGGATGAAGAATTATCACTTACTTGCTACTTTCAAATTCTTGAAAGTTTCTTGCTTGCTTCGGGTTTGGGCTAGGAATTCGACTAGCTTGTGCAAATTTATTGGCACAGATTTAAGCTCAAATGGAGTCTGCATGAGTTAAAAATGAGTAAGGATAGGGAAAATGATCGTGGGTTTGTGTTTGTGATTGTGTGAGAAATTTCGGTCCAAAATTTTGATTTTAAATAGGTTATGGGCAGATTTTAAAAATTCAGGTTGAGTTGGGTAAACTGGATTATTTCTTTTAATTATCCCGTCACGACTCATACCATGAGTTGTAGTTCATACCTCTGACTCATCCAATCGACTTGTACCTAGAGAATTAGAGAACTTACCTAGGACCTACGAGTGTCTGGTACATTTCCTACCAAGATGTCACAATTTGTACCACGACTCATAGGTAAGAATTTTAGCACTTTGGCACTTTAAGAGAGTTCATCGCTATGGTGAATATTACGAATCATACCATGTAGGTACGAGTCGTAATGACCAATTATAGTGTGACATTCTACACCGTATCGAGTCTTTGCTTTTCACCATGGACAAGATTATGAGATGTCGAATCATGTTATGGTCTGTACTGAGGCTCGTAGTCCAAACATGTTTTGCATTTTTCACCCATAAGTTTTTGTTGCACCTGCACACTAAACTCACATTAGCCAAGATACTTGGGTTGACTCCTAAGAAACGCCTGATTTAATATTGCAGCATGACGCAGGTGGTTCGGTTACTCAGACTTCACCACACCACCTCATGGGTTGCCTCCCCTGCAGCACCTGATTTAACATCGCGGAACGATGCAAGTCTCTTAACTATTTAGAATTTATCAAGAAACTCACACTCATTTTCAATAGCTGAAACCACAAGAAACTCGTTTGATTGCTTCATTGACCTACATATGTTGAAGGTGACCTCTTCTTTATTCAACCTAAACTTCAGCAGGCCAGCTTCAATCCTCCACTAAATCTCTTTAGTGTCAAGAAATTGTCGCCCCAAGATGATGGGGACCTCAAAATCTACCTCTCAATCTAAGATCACAAATTTAGCTGGGAATAAACCCGTCTACTTTAACTAGCACATCCTGAAGGATCCCCACTGGCTTCTTTATTGTGCGGTCTGCTATCAATATCGGCATTCTGGTCGGTGTGGGGGCTCCCAAGCCTAGTTGTTTTAACACAGCTAGAGGCATCAAGTTTATTCTAGCACCTAGGTCACATAATGCCCTTGCAAACTCAATGTCTCCAATGGTGTAAGGGATGGTGAAGGCACCTGGATCTTCCTTTTTCTAAGTAGCAAGCTGCGAAGCAAGGGCAATGCAATGATGTAGAATTCTAACTGGCTCATAGCTCATAGATCTCTTCCTAGTTACCAAGTCCTTCATGAACTTAGTGTACCCAGGCATCTGTTCCAATGCCTCGACCAATAATATGCTCAAAAACAACTGCTTAAGCATATAAAATAACTTCTAAAACTTCCCATCATCCATCTTCTTCTTCATCCTCTGAGGGAATGGTAGAGGTTCTCTAGGAATGGGTCTAAAAACCTGAGGGTTCTCCTTTCCTTTCCCTTTTTCTACCTCAGACTCCTTTGCATCAACTAGATTCTTGGTCAACTCAGCATTACCTCTAATCACTTGTTCAGTAATCTCATTCTCATCATCTGCATCAATCTCCTTTTGTCTTTCCATCTCAACTACAACTGTAAACGGAGTATCACGGTGGTTTTCCCACTCCTAGCCCTTACAGCCATGCAGTGACTGTCATTTTTCAAATTTTTGTACTTTGTTGCTAGGAAGTGCACCCTTCTTCCTTTGGTTCAAGGATGCAGACATCTGCCCTAGCTTCTTGATCGTTGTGGCATGCGATTCAACTTTTTGGCTCATGCTAGAGATGTCTCCCAGAAGGTCCTTTAGCTGATCAACTATCGACTTTTCATTCTTCGATAGCTCAGCCATCATACTCTCCAACTTAGAGGGTCCATCATCACCCTGATGAGCCTTTTGAGGAACATATAAGCCTGTGCGGTCATTTTTGTAGCCATCATTCTTTTTCCAATCATCTTCCTGCTCATGACCTCTGCTCTTGTCCCTGTAACTATTCTTGTTGTAGTTGTCTCTGTACTAATTTCGACCTTAATTTTTGGAATCTTTGAACCATGTATCCTAACCATACCCTTGGGAGTTGGCTCGAAAACTCGCCAGCTGGTTATCCAAGAAGTTTTCCTCCTCCTTGGAATCAGAATGCTCAAACCCCATTTCCTGACCCTGAGCTCCCACTGTATTTACCTTTTGAGCTCCAAAACCCATAATGTGCTTTATGAGGAGGTAAAGAGATGTTCTCATATGAGCCAACTCCTGGTCATGCTCCTCCTCTTTTTGGCGTTGGTCTGAAGTAATCCCTATAGCATATGTACCTACAACTGCTTCGGTTTTCCTGGTATGCCAGGGCTTTTTAGTTTTAGTCACTCGATCTAATATAGTTGCTGCTTCCTCCCATGAGTGACTCATTAACGCTCCTTCTGCCACTGCAGCCACTACCTTAGTGTTGTTGTTCTAGGACCTGTAAAAAATGTCCAATAAGCTCTCATTAGGAATCTTTTGATTAGGGCACTTAGTCAGCTTCTTCTTGAATCTTAGCCATGTCTCATGTACTGCCTCTGTCTTAAGTTGTCGAAAATTGTAAATCTCGTCTTTGAGCTGCAGCATCCTGGAAGGTTGGAAGAACTTTTCCAAAAATTTCTGTTTGAGCTCCCTCCAGTTGGTGATAGAGTCATTTGGAAACTCCGACAACCATAGAGCGGCCTCCTCTGATAGAGAGAACAGAAAAAGCCTCAACCTGATAGCATGTTGACTCACGCCTGACAACCTGTACGCCTTGCAAATACCCACAAAGTTCATTAGGTTCAGGTTTACAACATCAGTTACGTGAACTCTAAACACCCCTTTCGTGTTAAGCAAATGGATCATGGAGCTAGTGATGTCAAAATTTTCCCCAGCAGGCAAAGGTGGTAGTATAATAGCTCTTGTTGACCCGACTTCATCTATATCCATGTCCTCATCATCATCAAACTGAGGAGCATATCTATGGAACTAGCCTGGCTCACGAACTTTGTTACACCTTCCGTGATAACAAACATTAACTATCTTTTCCTGAGCATCATCTGCCTCTTAAAGGGAAACTTGCCAAGCTAACTCCGCCGGGCAGGCCTCGTTAGCTCGTTGAGCTTCAGCAGCTATTCTGGCTTGCATCTTCTCAGGGGTTTCATTCTAGTCCATATTTCTCAGTGTTTATTCTAGCTCAAGATCAAATGGAACCAGAGGTTCTCCTCTTTGCTAAGTACTTTGCATTAACCAAATGGTAAGTTGTGTGTGTCAAAAACAAAGAAAACGTAAATGAGGAAATAAAGACTAAAAGTAAAACACAAACAATTAATCTAATTCTAAGCTGTATTCCCCAACAACAACAACATTTTTGATAATGCTCAAATTACACCCCTGAAGAAGTATAACGCAGACGTTGTCAATAAAGAACCCAACTAAGGTTGGGGTCGATCCAACAGAGAATATGGTCCGGATGTAGAATAACAACTAGTATTTATGCTTTTAATTTACTTATTTCCTAATGGGGGGGTTTAAAGAAATAATCAAGTAAGAATGTGGTTAATTGGTGTTGTGATCAACTTTATGCAATTAACTAGGGAAGTGTTCCCCATGTGTTTATAATAACTTTCAGTTATTACTCTAGTGATATATCCCAATACCTAGCCTGCAGAACTGATAAAATTGGTTCATACAAATGACTAATTCATTCCTCTTGGATGATTATACTCAATTACCGGATGAGGTCTCTTGAGTGATTTCACTTTAACCTTTATCAATTATTCCAAATTAACTATCGTGCAACTACAACTCAAGTTATTTAATGAAACTAAAGTTCAATGCTTTGTCGTTCTTCTCTTTTCCTAATCTCTACTTCTCTAGGTTCAAGCAAGTAGGAAATATGGGCAAGTCCTAATGTTGATCACCATTAAGAAATGTTTATCATGAAGAGATGAATAATACAAGCATGTGTATTGGTTTAGAATCACTTTATGTTAACATTAATTAGTTATTCCACCATGGTTCCCACAACCCTAGTGGAGGTTTTAGTTATTTATGATTGCAATAAAAAAATTAAATTGCAGGAAAGAAAACATAATTAACCGCTTACAATGATTATTGAAGAAAAACCCGAATTGTAATTGCATAATCAAAACTATTCGAAAATAAAAAACAATGATAGATTCTTCAAGCAATTGGGGTATTCAATCTCCAAGTAGTGTTAGAAAACCCAAAAATCATGATTACAAAGTAAGAGAATCAGTCCTTAAGAAAAATAACCTAAAAAAGTATTTATACAAATAAAATATTTAAGAGAATTAGTCCCTAAGAAAAATAACTTAAAAAAGTATTTATACAAATAATTGGAAATCTTTCCTAAATTAACAAGGATATTGCTGCCAACATGTCCTACGAGTCATAGCATGATGCTACGAGTCGTATGTTCCATCCATAGTATGCGAAGTAGCCTCTCACCATGGAACTCTAGCGGGTTTATCCTAGTAAAGTCTCACATTCTAGCCGCTGCAACACTCCCATTGATGTTCACAGGTGCAACCATCTGCTTGTTGATTTGAGCTATCATAGCTTGTGCCAATATCTGAAAAGCAGCCCTGAACTCAGCATGAGTCACCTGTTTATTCAAATGATCCGCTAGAGCGGGTGGGGCTGGCTGATTCCCATTGCCGTTTCTCCTTCCATTATCTCTTCGGGGAGGTATTTTTTGCAAATGCGTATACCATGAGTTACAAGAATAGAGAGAGTTGGAATTCATCGCATGATATAGAACATGAAAGAAGGGAAGTTTCCTAAAATGTCTTATAGACTCTTCCTCATAAGTGTGGAGCATTTTACGTCCACGAAGAAGACTCTACTTAAGTCAGCTTTTAGACATCCTAGGACACACTTAAACCTAATGCTTTGATACCAAGTTTGTCACAACTTTAGCATAGAACCCAAACTCGACACGGGACCTAAAACCACGAATGTCTCTAGGCTAACCCATGGTACATTCATAACATAAGCATAAGCATAAACTAAGCGAAATAAAGTGTAAATTAACATGAGCGGAAGTCAGATACCATAAAAGCTTAAACAGAGAAAACATGTAAACACTGCTAAGCATCTATACATCATAATCTAAAAAGCCTCTAAAATATAAGACGAGCTGATGGGACAAGCCCCCAACTAGTTCTGCTAAGTCTGTAACTAAAATTATATAAAAGGGACATAAACCAAAAATTGACATCCTCGGATGATGAGAACTCACCAAGAGTTGAGCTGAACTAGAGCAAGAGTGAGGCTAACGACGAGGCTGTGATGGATCAACCGAACCTATATCATGAGAAGATATAGCACAAAAGTGTGTGATCAATACTCTGAATGTCCTGAATATTTAGGATAAGTAAAACATGGTATTAAATGATATTCTGAAATCATGAGTATAAGATAATCTAAAACATGATTTTCTGATCATAAACTAAGTATAATGGCTCAAGGTTTTCAAAACTAAATTATAAAGATAGACATGACTAAAATCATACGTAAAATCTCATAAAATGTATATTGAGAAAAAATATCATAAGTCATAATATCGTGAAGCGTAAATATGAGCATATGTAGAAAAATCATGGAACAATGGGAGATTTGATATGTTGTGGTTTTACAGCACTTTCGACGCTTAAAACATAGAAAAAATACTTGGTATTAGGTATGTTTATACAAATATGGGGTTCTATTATCTTGTTTTCAGGGAAAGTAGATTTGGGAGTTGGATTATGAAAAAAAAGAAGAAAAAGTGAAGAAAATGGGCTATTTGCAAGCTTCCATACGAGGCGTACCTAGCAATTGTAGCAGAATTCAGAGAATTACACAAGTGATGGACCAACAAATGACTCATGGCACGAGCCATACCATCTTGGTACTAGCTGTACATAGGGGTTATGGAAAACTTTAGAAGACTATACACTTGTAGAAGATCTTGGTACAGGTAGAAGCTACGAACCATAGTATCAACATACAAGCTATACCATGGAGTCATGGAAAAGTTCAAAGAATAGGTTAGTTCAAGATCCCAGGGTACAAGTAGATCTCACGAGTCGTAACATCAAGGTACAGGTCGTATCAAGGACTTATGAAAAACTTCAGAGGATGCCAGACATAATAAGACAAGACCACGAATGGAAATGTACGACTCGTAACATCATTGTACGAGTTATACCAACTTCCAGGACTTGGTAAAATTGCTAAGGTGGACGAGGATCCATAGGAGTTCATTGATAATATCCAGAAGATTACCTAGATTATGGGGGTTTCAGGATTGGAGAGTGTAGATTTGGCCTCCTATTAGATAAATGGGGTAGCTCACATATGGTTCAGGTAGTGAAAGAATGATCGTATGTCAGGAGCAGTTCCTGTGGAATGGGATGAGTTCATGATAGCTTTCTTGGATAGATTCTTTCCCTGGGAATTGAGGAAGCAAAGGCAGCAGAATTCATCAAGTTGTAGCAAAATAAAATGATGGTTCAATAGTATGCCTTGAAGTAACCTAGTTGTCCAAGTATACTCCGGAGATAGCTGCCGAGCCATGGGCTCGCATGAGAAAGTTTGTGTCAGGGGTTTTAGATTCTCTGGTAAAGGAGTGCAGGACTTCTATGCTTATCAGCGACATGGATATCTCTCAACTTATGATCCTTGCCCAGCAGATAGTTGAGGAGAAGTTGAAGGAAGAGGAGAGTGAGACCAAGAGGGCTAGGATAGGGAACTTTGAGTATTCCCAGTAGAGGAAAGGCAGTGGACATCACTCACAGTCGCATTAGAGGTCGTCAACCCCAATTCCATCATCATCAAGTGTTCCATCCAGGCCTAGGATTGATCAGAGAGGCAAAGCATCAGGCTCTAAGAATTAGGGGAACATGTCCGGGGGTCGCACTTTCCTAGCTTGTAGGAGGTGTGGTAGGAACCACCTAGGAAAGTGTTTGATTGGAAGGAATGCTTGTTTTGGGTGTGGTAAGGTGGAACACAGATTCAAGAATTGTCCTTCAGCCAGACAACGTGACGGTAGAGGTCGTGCCCCAGCTACTTCTTTAGCAACTCCAGCAGCTTGCCCATCCCAGTAGGCGCATCATCTAGTGCAGGTGGTGAACAGTGCTAGAACCGCTTCTATGCTCTTTCATCACACTAGAAAAAGGAGAGTCCACCAGATGCGGTTCCATTTATGTTACGAGCTTTCCATCTTGATGTTTATGCGTTGCTAGATCCATATGCCACCTTATCCTTTGTGCCTCCCTATGTTGCTATAATTTTGGTGTCAATCCCAAAATCCTATAAGAACCCTTCTCAATCTCTACTCCTATTGGTGAGTCGGTCTTAGCACGGAGGATATACAGAAATTTCCTTGTTACAGTTTTTCAGAAAGTCACCTCAGCCTACTTAGTAGAGTTAGACATGACCGACTTTGATGTCATATTAGGCATTGATTGGTTGTATTCTTGATATTATCCAGTTAATTGTAGAACCTGAACTGTAGAGCTTTGATTTCTAAGTGAACCAGTTCTAGAGTGGAAGGTATTTCACCAGTGCCTGCATGTCGCTTTGTCTCTACCTTAAGGCTAGAAAAATGATCTTCAAGAGTTGCGTAAACCATTTAGTTTGGGTTAAGGATTCTACGTTTGAGACCCCACTCTTCAGTAAGTCCCTATGGTTTGTGAGTATTCAGAGGTATTCCCAGATGATCTGCCAGGAGTCCCTCTTGAGCGGGAGATTGACTTTGGAATAGACCTCCTTCCTAATACACAGCCCATATCCATTCCTCCTTACATAATGGCCCCAGCTGAGCTGAAGGAGTTGAAGGGACAGTTGAAGGACCCTTAGATAAGGGTTTCATCAGACCTAGTAAGTCCCCGTGGGGTGCTCCAGTCATTTTTGTGAGAAAGAAAGATGGTTATCTCAGGATGTGTATTGATTATCACCAATTGAACAAGGTTACAATCAAGAATAAGTATCCCCTTCCCAGGATTGATGAGTTGTTTGAGAAGCTTCAGGGTGCTAGTTGATTTTCAAAGATAGACCTCTGATACGGCTATCATCAACTCAGATTTAGAGAGTGTGACATTCCGAAGATAGCCTTTAGGACTCAGTATTTATGGTTATGTCTTTTGGACTAATGAATGCTCCTACAACTTTTATGGATTTGACGAATCAGATATTCAAGAAATATTTGGATATGTTCTCCATTGTCTTTATAGATGATATGCTTATGTACTCTCAGAGTAAAGAGGAGCATGCTGCTCGTTTTAAGATTGTGTTGTAGATTTTTAAGGACCGTCAACTGATTGCTAAGTTTTGCAAGTGTGAGTGTTGGCTGAAGTCAACTGTGCTCCTTGGTCATGTGGTGTCTAGTGAGAGTGTGCAATTAGACTCTCAAAAGATAAAGGTTATGAAAAACTAGCCTAGACCTATCACTCATACCGATATTAGAAGCTTTCTTGGGCATAGTTTGCTACTACATGAGCTTTGTGGAAGGGTTTTAATCCATTTCCTCACCTTTGGCCAAGTTAACTTAGAAGAAGGTCAAGTTTAAGTGATCCGACGAGTGTGAGAAGAGTTTTTCAGGATTGGAACACTCAACTCAATTCAGCTGTAGTTTTAACCTAGCCAGAGGGCACAAATGGATTTGTAGTGTATTATGATGCCTCGAGGGTTGGCCTAGGGTATGTGTTAATGAAGCATGGGAAGGTCATTGCTTATGCCTCGAGATAGTTTAAGACTCATGAGAAGAATTACCCAACGCATGACCCTAAGTTAGCAGTAGTGGTTTTTGCCATAGGATTTTAAGAATCTATTTATATGGGGTGCATGTTGATGTGTTGATGGATCACAAGAGCCTTTAGTGTGTGTTTACTTAAAAAGACCTAAATTTGCGGCAATGGAGATAACTGGGGCTTCTTAAGGATTATGACATGAGTTTTCTTTATCATCCGAGAAAGGCCAATGTAATGTATGATGCTCTTAGCAGGTTGTCTACGGAGAGTGTAGATCATGTGGAAGATGAGAAGAAGGAGTTGGCTAGAGATGTTCATAGGCTTGCTCGCTTGGAGGTTCGCCTTACCAATTCAACAGATGGTGGTGTCATTATTCAGAATAGGTAGGAATCTTCATTGGTGTCAGAAGTTAAGGCAAGGAAGGATGAGGATCCTATCTTGGTCATGTTAAAGTAAGTAGTCCAAACTTAGAAGGTGGAGGTTTTCTCCCAAGGGGGAGATGATGTACTTTGATATAAAAGCCGATTATGTGCTCCAGAGGTGGTTGACTTAAGAGAGCGGATGTTGAAAGAGGCTCACAGCTCTCAATACACTATCCATCCAGGTGCCACCAAGATGTACCACGATATACGGAAAGTCTATTGGTGGAATGGAATGAAGAAATACATTGCAAAATTTGTGGCTAGTGTCCAAATTGCCAACAGGTGAAAGTTGAGCATTAGAGCCTTAGAGGTATGTTACAGGATATCAGTGTTCATATTTGGAAGTGGGAAGAGATAAATATGGACTTCATCATAGGTTTGCCTCGTATGCTCTAGTAACATGATTCTATATGGGTGATTGTGGATCAGATGATTAAGTCGACATATTTTCTGCCAGTTAAGACTATAGATTCAGTCGAGGACTATGCTAGACTTTACATTCAGGATTTACTCAGGTTTCATGGAGATCCTCCATCCATCATTTCTGGTAGGAGTACTTAGTTCACTTTAAAGTTTTGGAAGTCATTTCAGAAAGGCCTTGGTACTAAAGTCAAGCTTAGCACAACTTTTCACCCGCAGAGAATTGGTTAGGCCGAGTTGACCATTCAGACTCTGGAGGACATGTTGAGAGGTTGCGTGATTGATTTCAAGGGTAGTTGGGATGATCACTTGCTTCTCATCGAGTTTTCCTATAATAACAATTATCACTCCAGCAGTCAGATGACTCCATTTGAGGCTCTTTATGGGCGGAGATGTAGGTCAACTATTAGATGGTTTGATGTAGGTGAGGTCTATGCTGATAGGGCTCGATTAAGTTCATGAGGCTATGGATAAGGTTAAGCTTATCAGAGAGCTGAGAAAAACACAAAGTCATCAGAAATCCCATGCTAATGTGCAGAGAAGAGATCCTGAGTTTAGAGTTGATGATAGGGTTAAAGGTGTCATCCATGAAGGGGGTGATGAGATTTTGTTAAAAAAGGAAAGCTCATTCCCCAAAAGGTTGGACCTTATAGGATTCTAAGGCGTGTTGGCAATGTGGCTTATGAGTTGGAGTTGCCCATAGAGTTAAGCTCAGTGCATCCAATTTTCCATATGCCATTGTTGAAGAAGTGCATTGGCAATCTAGCACTAGCTTTGCATGTAGAAAATATTTGTGTGAAGGATAGCCTCACTTATGAAGAGGTTCCGGTTGAGATTCTTGACCGCTGGGGTCGAAAGTTGAGAAACAAAGAGATCTCTTTAGTGAAATTAGAGAAATCACCTTTTAGAGAAAACTACTTGGGAAGCCAAAGCAGATATGATGGCCAAGTACCCTCAACTCTTCCTTTCCAGCTCAGTTCGAGCATGAGGTACTAGTTTCCTCCTTAGTATTATATTCAGTTTCATGTCTCTCATTTACTATCATGTTTTAGCATGTACATATGATTCATGAATTCAGTTCAGTCATGTACCTCAGTTCGTAGTCAGTCACTCCATCAATGTTCAGTCTATAACTTTCAGTTTTGGGATTGCAACTCTTTCCCTATCTTTTTAGCTTTACCAGTCTCCATTCGAGGAAGAATGTTTCCAAGGGGAAGATAATGTAACAGCTAAAAGTCTCTAAAATGAAACCCCAGATATGGAGTATGAATCATTCGAAAAACTAAAAATTTCCCTTAGTAAGACTCTCAGTACGACTAGTGGTATGATGGGATGAGTCGTATCAAGAGTTGTGATATGAGGTCCAGAAAAAACAAAAAAAAATTGGTGAAGAAACCAGAACAGGATCCCACGACTCGTACCAAGATTGTACAATCCATACTGAGGAGTCGTGGGAAGGGATTCAGAAAGGTACTCAGTGATTTTTGAGAAACCACGATCCATAGTATGATCTGTGTTAAGGTGGTATGGATCATGGTGAGTAACCGTGGTAGGAAGTTCAGAGAATGAGCAAAGGTAGGACTAAAAACCGTGAGACTCAGTACGAGTCGTGGTAAGGACCCACGGACCGTAGGTTGGTTCGTGGTCACTGTTGGGCAGATTTTTAATGCGAGCTTCTAACAGTATTTTTGTAACTTCCTATGCTTTTAAATCCTAAACTAGGTTGTTTTGGGTTTCCTTAAGGGTGTATTAGAGGATTATACTTAGCCTAAACCCTCATTCTTTTCAAACACCGTATATTGGAGATCAAACCTCTCAAGGATCTACAGTAATTAGGGTTCTTCTTCTTCTCAAGTCTCTTTGGTCTCAAGTCTTAGAAAGAATTCATATAAGCCAAGGTATGTGGGGTCATGAATGAGGGATTTATTCCACTCTCATTCTCGATTGCAAGATCAATTATGATTTAAATTCTTTCAAGTCTCCAACTATGATTTTTATGAATTTCTAGGGTTAGACCCTTTCTAATGAAAAACTCCATGATCTCTTATAAAATCGATCTTATCATGAGTATATTTATGTTTTATGATTGTAATTACATGATTTCTATGAAAAGCTCTCATGATTTTTTATTTTAAAGATAGCATGATTTTGCTCAAGTATGTATGAATTTCATGAATATCAAGCTTATGTATCATGACTAATTTCTCAGCATTATTTTCATGACTAGTTCACGTATGTTATGAAATTTATAAATTTCATGATTGTTGAGTATCTCATGCAAAACAAAGTATATTTCATGATTATAATATGAGCACTATTTATGTTTTGGGAGTAGCATTTAACAGTAGATCTCAGAACTATGTGCCACTGTAATCATAATGGTGTCCTCCTTGGAAGTGTCTCCCATTCTTGAATGGACCCATGAGTGATATCACGCCTTCATTGTTCATGCCCTTGAGAAGGTACGAACACACCTCCCAGATAGGGTTACAAGTTGGACTCTATGTATGCTTACTTGGAGTATGTCAGTTATAAGAATCTCCCACTATTTCATGATATTTCTATACATGTTCATGTTAATGCTTCATGATATTATGACTTATGATATTTTGGCTCAATATATACTTTATGAGATTTTACCTATAATTTGAGTCATGCCCAACTTTATGATTCTGTTTTGAAAATCTTGAGCTATTATACTCACTTTATAATGAGAAACTCATGTTTTAGCTTATCTTATACTCAGGATTTCAAAATATCATTTTTGCTACCAAGTTTTACTTATCCTACAAGCTCAATACATTTAAAGTATTGATGACATACTTTCTTGATATATCGTCTCATGATATAGGTTTGAGTGATTTGTCTTAGCCCCGTCTTTAGCCTCATTCTTTCTCCAGTTCAACTCAGCTCTTGGTGAGACCTCATCACCTGTGGACATTAGTTTTTGGCTTATTTCCCTTTTATGTATTTTCAGTTATAGACTTAACAGAGCTAGTTGGGGCCTTGTTCCATCAGCTTGTCCTATGTTTTAGAGGGTTTTTTGTTACACCCCGTAAGTATCTAATGTTTAGACGGCCTATTCGTACGTTTGGTTAAGAGTTTTAGAATATAATACGCATGAGGAAGGGGCCCGGGGAAAGTTCGGACGAGCACGGAGTAGGGACTGCGAGGGAGGAGGCCCGGCAGCTGCCCAAAGGGGCAGCGTGGCATGGACTATGCCCTCCGCGATGGGCTCCGTGGCACGCCCGTAAGTTTGCGCGATAGGGTCCGTGCCACATAGCACTATCCACCGCCTCAAGTATTGTTACACCCCGTAGGTTTCTAACACTTGGTTGGCCTATTCACATGTTGGTTGGGAGTTTTAGAATGCCATACGTGCGAGGAAAGCACTCGAGAAAAGGCCGAACGGGTGCCAAGTAAGATTTTTGCAAGAGGAGGCCGAATCGTGCTGCCCAGGGGTGGCAATGTGGCATGGAGGCACCTCCTCCGCGATGGCCAACATGGCACATAGCCAAATTGGCGCGATGGACAGCGTGCCACGTTGCTATGAAACTGGCTTCAAGTATATAAAGGCCTTCCACTTCGTTTTTAGGTCACTTTTCATTTTATTTCCAGCAGAAACAACCAGAAAATAGAGGAGAACGAGGGTTTAACATAAATGTTCATCCGATTACGCCGTCAAACGCAGTCAAAACTCAAATTAACTTCGGGTACCGAAGTATAAAGCTCCAGGGAGCATTCCTACGGAGTTAGTTTGGTGAAATTCGCCCGGCGAAGCATCGACCCAAAGAGTCAAAGTGATTGCAATTGCTCCAAACTAGTGTTAATACACTCCCAGGCTTAAAGTGAGTATTTCTCCCTTCTAGACTTCCGAGAAATTACGAGTTTCGACCGTTCTTCGATAATTCGAAGAATAGTCAGTAAGTTATATATATAGTTTTATTTTTCTCCAGTATAATAATGAAGTTAATACTATTACTTCGTGAATATGATTACAGTTGGGGATAATAGTTGAATTACTAGCCAAGCTACGCCAATTAATCAGAAAGCCGACAGTCGAGGTATGTAAAGGCAGTCTCTTTCGGCAAGTTAGCTTCTCTAGTATAGTAAAACAACATGAATCTCAGTAAAGTATTTCAGAAAATATTATATCACGTTCAGTGTGAAGCTCAATAAAGCATGTCAGAAATTATTATCATATCCAGTATGTATCACATGTAGTTATTGATATACATACAAAAATATTATATATATTGCAAGTCACTGCTAATAGGGATTACAGTTACACAGATTTTGGTTAGCTGCTAGGAAGTGTATACAGATCATACTGCAGGACCCCTCGCTAAAAGGGAGCAGGTTAAAGGTGATTCACGTATGACACTATAGAAACTCTTTTAGTTCTTAGTTTATTGTGATGGTAGACTTATATGTTGTTGCCAAACCTAGACTTCAGAGCTCGTAAGAGTTAGTAGTCTGAATCATATGGTTAGACGATATGGGCGCAGTGAGGCGGTCGAATGACCAATTGTCGCTTGTATTGTAAGGAAAGTATCCCTAGAGGCCATCTAACGTTATCACACGTTCCAGAACCAGAAATAGAGACAAAATAAGAATATTCCAGAGTTAGCAACACCAGAGTTCTCTCCAGTGTGTTGACTGATCGTACATCGTCCTTTCAGCCTTATCGGTGATTGGAAGTCTTAGTCAACCTAACAATTATCATGTAGGACACCCAGCAAGCCATCCCAGTCGTCCCAGTTAGATAAAACTGTGGGTACCCCAAGGAGGGGTCCACATCAGTAGCCAGTGATGGGTTAGTACCCTAGCCGGTTCTCGTAAGGTATTCAGGTACAGAGTCCTAGGAGAGGACTCGTCCTTATAGAATTGGCCATAACACTGAGAATTTCCCAGAATAGCAATATAGATCTGAGAGGATTCAGACAAGGCCTAATGAGTCAGTAGTACTCTGCTAGTACAATGTTTACCTAGTTAAGGAGATCGGTAAGCTCCCTATGGAGACCAGGGACCGATCGCCTAGAAGCAAGTTCGACCAAGCCCAGCTCTATAGTTGTTTAATT
>JACEIK010002369.1:196006-215674 GCA_018107945.1 Datura stramonium
TCCGATTCCTCCCAACATGCATCTTAGCTCCATAAAAAGTACGTTTTTCCTGCAAAACAACGCTAATCATGTTGGTTAGTATAAATTCACACTTTCCTAATATTTACATGAGAATGTACAAACATTGTTGGATAAACAAGGCAAAAACGATGCATTTGAGTATCACTTGGGCATATAAATATGCCCCAGATCAGAGAGCATCTCTACGGAGTTAGTTTCACAAAATTCGCCCAGCGAATCATCGTCCCATCTAGCCAAAGTCATCAGAATTGCGTCAAACTAATTTCTAAACGATCACAGGCTTCAAGTAAGCATTTCTCCCTTCTATACCTTCGAGAAATAATGAGTTTTCAACTTATTCTGTTAAGTTGAAATATAGTTAATATATATATAAAGTTTTCCTTTTCGCCGAATTTAGTATTAAAACCAGCCCTATTCTCCCAGTAACATGCTTTCAGTTGGGAAGAGCTGTTAAATATGAATTGGAACTTTTAAGCTAATCAGGAAGCAGCGATTGAGGTATGTTAAGGTAAATTTTTTCAGCAAGTTAGTTCCTATAGCATTACAACTCAGTCTAAATCCCAATAAGAGAATCAAAAGTATGTTAATCATGAATAGTAGTTGTTATTAGCTGAGAATAGTATTCTACACTTTGTTTGGGATTTAATTTGCCTGTATAGCCCTCCATGACCAACCCTAGGGTTATTACCTACATCGACGCCCCCCAAGGGTGAGATGACGTTGCTCCAGAAAGAGTGGCATGCCGTCCGTGAGGGACGAAGATGAGGTTCCAGGTCCTCATAGAGTCCATTCTATGGTTGGACTATTATACATACTCCGTATCTGCACCACACCCCTGACGAGCCAGGTGCCCGGGGTGTAGATATTAGGAGTGCACTAGATTCAGACACAGCTACAGTCAGGGGCCAAGCGGGCTTAGTTGCAGACCCAGGGGACTGGCAGGAAGGCAATAGTTACCAGTTGACCCATTATGACCTTGATAGGGGTATATAGATTGATATGTACTCACCAGGGCTTATGGGGGCCCTAGGTGGGTTGTTCTGTGCTGGTTGCACCTTCCGGCTTATAGGGGCCAGGTAAGGTTCTTGTTTGCTTGGGTTATTGATAGACTAGATAATAGAGAATCTAGCTACTCAGGTATGACTCCTATCTCTTTTCTTTTTGTCCTTTTCAGTTCTATCTTTTATATTCAATCATTTATAGTTATTTCCTTATATACTCGGTACATGTGTACTGATGCCCTTTTGTGGCGCTGCATTACTTGCCTATAGGTACTAATAGACGAGGAGCAGATCCCTCTTTGCTTCCAGCCAGAATTAGCAGAAGAGTTGGCTCCTTTCTCCTGGAGCTTGTAGATAACAGGTTGTTCTTTTGACAATACAGTTTATGGGTAGGTCGGGGCCCTGTCTCGACCATCATATTACTTCTAGAGACTTGCAGATTGTTTCTATTTTCCTAAGGTTAGCTGTTATTAGCCTTGTGGGGCTTATATGTGTTTTAGCTTACATGTTGGTCATGTGGGGCCTTATTTAGCTGGCAAATTAGCAGCCTTGTCGGCCATAGCTTAGTTTAGTGCTGGATTTACCTTTCAGTCATAACTAGACATCATGGTGGTCTTGTCAGCCCACATAGGATTCGCTATTATTGCCTGTTTCTAGTTAGCTGTTTTCCTTTGGCTATAAGACCTTGTTGGCTGGAGGTTGTACGTACAACCGAAATACAACCCGTTATTTTCTTGATTTGGGAAGTCAGCCTGCAGCAGGAGTGCACAGTCCTAGTTAAGTCAAGTTCAGATCCCAGTAGGGCACCAAGTGCCAGTCATGCCTCCTAATGTGGGGCCTGACATTTTTAGACTATGATGTATAGATGCTCAGTAGTGTTGACATGTTGTCTCTATTTATACTTTTACGGTATCTTAATTCCGCCCATGTTATGATTTACACGTTATTCTACTTAGTTATTCTTTTTATTATGTTATGAATGTACTATAGGTTAGCTAGAGCCATTCGTGGCTCTAGATCCCGTGTTACGTCCGTGGTCTACGCTCGGGTCATGACATATATTCTAGTCTCCCTTTTGGAACTTGAGTTTGTCTATCTTCTGAAAGCTTCATAGGTATGGTAGGTTCATGTCATGACCTGAACATAGGCTCGGACCGAGACACGGGACAAGGATCCCTGAGAGACTCAAAGTCAACCCATGGCATGAACATACATCTAACTCGATCAAATAAGGCGGAAGACTTAAAATAATAAACACAAAGAAAGTCTAAACATAACATAGAAAATTGAATATACAACACGAGTCCAAAGATGAACACAATCTATTGTCTGAAAAGCCTCTAATTCTGATGAGTTGATGAGACAAAACCCTAACTAACTCTCTATGTCTAAAAACTGAAAGTACAAGGATAATTGATAACAAATGGTCCTTAGGTGTCACGCCCCGAGCCTATACCCTGGACGTAACACGGTACTTGAAGTCACGAGTGACCCCAACTCAACCCCTGGTCTATCATACATTGGTATTTTGAGTAAACATGCACAATGAAAATTTAAAATAATAGATAATAGCATTTATGAAAAATTAAAGAATGAACATAGAGATTTAAAATATCTGAAATCAAGTCTGGTCTGAAAGCCATCTAACTGAGGAGTTGCTGGGAAAAGTACCCAACTAACTCTATGTCTTTCTAAAAATAATAAAGAAAAACTAAAATGAATGAAATGTGCCCTAGGAATATGAGGACTCACACTACTGCTGCTGATAGAGAGATCTGAATGTAATCGACTAACGACACTGGGTTTGAGAACCTGCGGCTGTATCATGAAACGATACAGCAAAAAAGTATGGGTCAGTACTTTGAATATACTGAGTAAGTGAGAGAAGAGTAATGATTAATATATAGACGACTGAACTGAAAATACATGCTATGACTAACTAATAAACTGAACTCAACAATATGAAGTAAACTGAGATGGTTAAGATGACCTTTTCTGGTGGTCAAAGACATTTCCTAAGTCTGAAAGTTCTAAGTTTGAGATACTGTACTAAATTGAGCTGAGCTACTAGAACTTAAACTGAACTGAGCTGCTTATTCTGAAACTGAACTAGACTGACTATTGGGAGATTCTATAACCAACATATAACCATGTGAGCTAGACATGGAGTCCGATGTATACACCCCATTCGTAGGACCAAATATTCCTTGCCAGGGTATAAAGGCATGGACTTTGAGAATCACTGTCAGAGGGTGGGGCCATAAGGCCAAGTATATATAACCTACGCTGGCAACATAGTTTTGGAACCTGGGTGTGCTGGAACAACAACACTTTCTGTGCTAAGTTCTACTCCCACTGGATAATCCTATCACAACTACTACTGAAAAGCAGATAGCTCGATACTGCAGCCCAAGACTATAACTGACTCAGGCATACTGTTTAGAGCTACCTGAACGTCTTATAGGATCGGATTTGGAAACTGAGTTCGAAGACTAGTCAGAGCTGCTTATCCGAAAGCATCATAACCGTCTAAAGAACAAACTGATAACTGAACTGGGGTCCTGGGCTGGTAAGATCTATATAACAAGAATTTTATGACCACCTAATGGACCAAACAAACTATATTCTGTGTTTGATTCTGATAACTGAGAGGTGTCACTGACACCTCGGGAAAAGACTAGAGTCAAACTGATCAGCTGAATTTTCTAACTAACACTAAATATTCTAGTACCTTGACTGAAACTGAATTGAAAATTCTGAGAAATACAAAGTATATAGACTTTCTGACTGAATCTGAATAACATACATGTAACTGAGTGTTTAACACATACAATTATTATAGAATCCGCTAACTCTGAAAGGTGCAAAAATTCTCAAGAATTCAATGCTTAAACAGGATTCTAGTTTCTAACTTTTCAAGAGCTAGGGCTAAATTCATAATTCGATAGAATAAGAATCATTTTAGTTAAAAACTGGGGAAAATAGCTACAATTAACATAGGATAGGATTCCACATGAATTAATCTAAGAACGATAACAATATCTTCAAATTGGTGATCTTAGGGCTAGGACTGAAAGTGAACAGAGACAGAGTTTTTGGGGATGCAATGGGAGACCAATCTCCTTGCTGAATTGCCACATACCTGGTGAAAATACCTAAGAAGAACTGAGAAGAATATCAAACCCTTGTTCTTGCTCTGTGCTTTCAGAAGAGTTCTTACGTTCTGACTTTTTAGAGGATGAGAGAAAGAATACGGGAGAAAACGTTGGTTACCCCTTCTAAAAACCCCTCAATGAACCCAAAATGACATGGTTTAGGGACTATGTAGGTGGGAAATTACAAAAGTGACCCTAGGATTTAAATCTGAAATCTGGCTGACAGGAACCAACGGGCCTCAGAACGCGTTGTTGGTCAAAACAACAGTCCATTGAAGCTAGCCGTGGTTTCTGGGTTTAGAAACTAAGTTCACAAGGGTGATCCACGATTGGGTACAACGGTCCATTAGAAGAAACAAAGGGCTTTTGATACCTCCCATTTGAACAGGTAAGGAAATTGGGCCTGGAGACAACGAATCATCACAACGACTCGTTGGAAGAACAACGAGTCGTTGTATCCACTTATGGTCCACACTGCTGGGGCCTAGAACTGGACAACGGGTGGTAACAACAGTTCATTGGTAGCAGCAGCGGTCCGTTGTTCCCTCTCGTTGCCACAGGGAAGGCTTGGTAATCCTCTGAACTCAGGATTCAACGGACGACAGGACAGTTCGTTGTCTTGTTCAATGGGTTGTCCTATGTCTCATTGTTTCCCCTGGTAAGGACCTGCTGCAACCTATGACCCTATACAACAGTCCATTGGTTCCACCAACTTTCCTTTGTGTGGGTTGTTTGAGATCGATATTTTTTAATGCTCCTCTGGTTTTTCATGCAACGTCTAAAATTGGTCTAGAAAAGTTTCAGGGGGTTACAATATCTCCCCCTTCGGATCATTCGTCCTCGAATGAAGACCAAAACTAGGAAAAGAGCTTCAATTTCAAAAATTAAGACTATGAACTATTTTCTGAAAGAGTAACTAACTCCAAACTGACTTAACCGTACTAACAGAGCTGATGCAACTAGGATGCACATAGGAAACCTAAATAGAGCTGTTGAGCACGAAACTGAGCAAAGTACTGAGAAGGGGTTTAGTACCTGATTCTGGAACTGAACTAGGAGAGAACAAGTGAGGGTATTTGGCCATCATGCCTGCTTCTACTTCCCATGTGGCTCCCTCAACTAGCTGATTCCTCCACAAAACTTTCATGGAAGAAGTTTCTTTGTTTCTCAGCTTACGAACCTGATGGTCAAGGATCTAAACTAGAACTTCTTCATAAGATTGATTATCCTTTATATCCACACTATCCAAAGGCACTACTGAAGTTGGATCACTAATGCACTTTTTCAGTAGTGATACATGGAAGACTGGGTGCACGACTGCTAATTCTGAAGGAAGTTCTAACTCATAGGCCACATTGCCAATTTGCCTCAGAATTCTATAGGGTCCCACATACATGAGACTAAGCATTCCCATTTTTCCAGACCTCATCACCCCTTTCATGGGTGAAATTTTTAGGTATACCCAATCATCAACTGCAAACTCCAACTCTCTTCTACGCACATCGGCATAAGATTTTTGATAGCTCTGAGCTATTTTCAATCTTTCTCGGATGAGTTGAACTTTTTGCATTGCCTCGTGAACTGATTCTGGCCCTATTAGAGTAGCTTCACCAACCTCAAACCACCCTATGGGAGATCTGCACCTCCTACCATATAATGCCTCAAATGGGGCCATCAGAATGCTAAAGTGGTAGTTTCCATTGTACGCAAACTCGATGAGAGGCAAGTGGTCATCCCAACTGCCCTTGAAATCGATCACTCAAGCCCTTAAAATATCTTCTAGGGTCTGAAGGGTCCGCTCAGCTTGTCCATTGGTCTGCGGGTGAAAGGTTGTGCTAAGCTTGACCTGGTACCTAGTCCTTTCTTAAAAGACTTCCAAAAGTGAGAGGTGAATTGGGTACCTCTGTCTGAAATAATGGATAATGGTTCCCATGAAGTCTAACCAATTCCCAGATATAAAGCCTAGCATAGTCCCCAACTGAATCTGTGGTTTTGACTGGGAGTAGATGTGTTGACTTAGTCATCATGTCAACTATCACCCTGATTGAATCATGTAGCCGACGAGTCCAAGGTAGACCCGTAATGAAGTCCATGTTTACTTCTTCCCACTTCCATGTGGGTATACTGATATCCTAAGTCATACCTCCTGGTCTCTGGCGTTCCACCTTAACTTGCTGGCAGTTCGGGCACTTGGCTACAAATTTAGCAATGTCTCTTTTCATGCCGTTCCACCAGTAATATCCCCAAGATAACGATACATTTTTGTAGCACCGGGTGAATGGAGTATCTCGAGCTATGTGCCTCAGCTAGTATCTACTGTCTCAACTAACCAACATCCGGTACACACAACCTTCCCTTGTAATGGAGCACACTATCTCCCCCTTGGAGAAAGCCTCAACCTCCTTTATGAGAACTTCTTATTTAAGTTTATGTAGAACTTGATCTTCATCCTGTCTGGACTTAACTTCAACTACCAAGGATGAATCCGATCCACTCTACATTACCACCCTGCCTTCGGCTAAGTCCACCAAATACACCCCTAACTGGGCTAGTCTGTGAACATCCCTTCCTAACTCCTTTTTATCTTCCTCAATATGAGTCACACTCCCCATAGACTGTCTACTTAGGGAGTCAGCCACCACATTGGCTTTGCCCGGGTGATACAGTACACTCATGTCATAGTATTTTAGCAACTCCAACCACCTTCTCTAGCGCAAATTTAGATCCTTCAGACTCAGCACGTACTGAAGACTCTTATGATCTATAAATACATCTACATGAGCTCCATATAAGTAATGCCTCCATATCTTTAGCTCAAACACCACTGCTACCAACTCTAAGTCATGAGGTTGATAATTATTTTTATGAACTTTGAGCTGTCTGGAGGTGTAGGCTATCACTTTGCCCCGCTGCATCAGAATGCAACTGAGCCCAACCCTTGAAGCATCACAATAAACAACACATCCACCTGTTCCTTCTGGCATGGTCAGAACTGGAGTAGTAGTGAGTCGAGTCTTCAACTACTGGAAACTCTTCTCACATTCATCCGACCACTAAAATTTCACCTTGTGTTAACTTAGTCAGAGGAGATGCTATGGAGGAGAAGCCTTCCACAGACCGTCTATAATAACCCGCTAAGTCCTGGAAACTTCTAATTTCAGTAGGAGAGGTAGGTCTGGGCCAATCCTTCACTGCTGCTCTCTTGTGAGAGTCTACTTGTATTCCTTCACATGAGACCATATGACCTAAGAAAGTCATGGACTTTAAAAAAAATTCGCACTTGCTGAACTTGGCGAATAATTGGCGGTCTCTGAGTGTCTGTAATGCTAATCTTAGGTGATGGGCATGCTCTTCCTTATTTCTAGAGTATACTAGAATGTCGTCGATAAATACAATGACGAACATATCCAGATACTGCTTGAAGGCTCTGTTCATTAAATCCATGAAGGCTGTTGGGGTGTTTGTTAGCCCGAAGGACATCACCAAAAACTTGTAATGACCATACCGAGTTCTGAATGTTGTTTTCGGTATTTCACACTCCCTGACCCTTAATTTATGGTACCCTAACCTGAGATCGATCTTGGAGAAACAACTGGCTCCCTGAAGTTGGTCAAACAGATCATCAATTCAGGGTAGGGGATACTTGTTCTTGACTGTGACCTTGTTCAGCTGACGGTAATCTATGCACATTCTGAGGGTACCGTCTTTCTTAGGCACGAATAACACTGGAGCACCCCAGGGAGAGATGCTGGGTATGATAAAACCCTTATCAAGAAGGTCCTTTAAATTCTCCTTCAACTCCTTAAGCTTAGTTGGAGCCATTCTGTAAGGAGGGATGGACATGGGCTGAGTATCTAGGAGGAGATCTATTCTGAAGTCTATTTCCAGTTCAGGGGGAACTCTGGGAAGACCCTCAGGAAAAATATTTGGGAACTCGCTGACCACGGGAACTGACTGAATGGTTGGGGTCTCAGAGTTGGAATCCTTGACCTTAACCATATGATATACATCCTTTAGAGATGAGTTTCTAGGCCTTAAGGTAGGGAATAAACCTACCCTTAGGCGCTGAATTGCTGCCCGTCCATTCTAACACTGGTTCATTTAGAACTGGAACTTGACAACTCTAGTTCTGCAATCAACTGAGGCATAGTAGGAGTGTATCCAATCCATGTCGAGAATAAGGTCAAATTCAACCATGTCTAACTCTACAATATCAGCTGGAATAACTTTAGTTAAGACTAAGACTGGGCAGTTTCTATACACCCGGCTGACTTTAACTAACTCGCCAACTAGGGTGAAGATTGATATGACCTCTGGACTGATGTTGAACTGAAATTCTATATATGGAGTCACGAAGGAAATAGTAGCTCCTGGATCTAGGAGGGCATACACGTATAGATGGAAACGACGTAACATACCGATAACTACGTCAGGTGAGGTTTTCTGATCCTGACGGGAAGATAAAGCATAGAAATGATTTTGGCGCTGATCGCCATCCGTACGTAATGTGTTGTCCTGCTGAGCTGGTTGGTCTGTTGGAGCTAATGATATGGTCGATTGTGATCTTCCACGCCCTGCTGATGGGCACTCCCTAAGTCAGTGTCCAAGCTCTCCACGTAAAAAATAGCCCTCTCATCCCTGAAGGCATTCCCCTGGGTGATTCCTACCATACTAGGGGCAAGCTGGATACCTATTCCCAGTACTGTGAGCCTGAGACTAAATGCCAAGTGACCACCCCTCCGATCCTGATGGGACCAAAAGGTTCAGACGATTTCTGAATTGGGTGCAGATGTTCTCTGCTGCTGTTGCTGCTACTGTTATTGTTGTTGCTGCTATTATTGTGGGCGGCTACCACTACTATACCTTTGATGACCGAAATCTGAATGGAAAGTCCTTGCTCGTTTGTTCTTACACTCCATATCCTTCAACTTTTCAACCTCAATCTGCTGGGCATAGACAATAAAACTAGAAAGGTCCATCTCCTTAATCAGCATCGCGGTCCTGCACCAGATTAGATACTCCATTACAAAATTTAACATGCAAGCCCTTGGCTCGGCTACCATCTCTGGAGCATACTTAGACAGCCTAGTAAACTCCAGAGCATACTCCTCCACTATTCTGTTGCCCTATCGCGAGTTCATAATTTCTGCCATCTTAGCCTCCCTCAGCTCCCAAGGGAAAAACCTGTCCAAGAAAGTTGTGTGGAATTATTCCCACTCCACTGGTCCTGCTTCGTCTGGCCATCCTTCTTTCCACTGGTCATGCCAGACTTGGGCTACTCCTTTTAGCTGGTAGGCAGCCAAATCATCACTTTCAGAGGAAATGACACCCATAATTCGGGTGATCTTCCTGATCTCATCCACAAACTCCTGGGGATCCTCCCCTACTTTGGACCCCCGAAAATATGGAGGGTTCATATGGGTGAAGTCCCGCACCCTCGCAGCTGTTGCGGTCCTATTTGTGGTTACTAGAACCACCTGCTGATTCACCTGGTTGGTGAATGTTTGAGCCAGCAATTGGATGTCCGCCCAGAATTCAACATTAGATATTGCATCATCTTAAGGAGCTGCTGGGGAAGGTCTGTTGGCATTACCAGGTATTCTTCCATTTCCACGTCGAGGAGGCATGGTTCACTGAAATGAAACAGAGCACGAGTTAGAAGGATGTTTCAGGAATTGAACTTCTACGAACGATAAGGAGTATGAAAAAAAGGAGTTCTCCTAATAACATCTTGTAGCCTCCTCATCATAAGTGTGGCGCGCTTCACACCCATGAAAATGACTCTACTCGATACGACTTTCTTACTTTCCGAGGATACTCTAAACCTAGTGCTCTAATACCAAGTTTGTCACGTGCCTAGACTATACCCTAAACGTAACACGGTACTTAAATTCATGAGTGACCCCAATTCAACCCATGGTCTATCATACACTTGTATTCTAAGTAAACATGCACAACGGAAATTTAAAATAACACAAAATAGTATTTATGAAAAATTAAAGATTGAACATAGAGATTTAAAATATCTGAAATCAAGTCTGGTCTGAAAGCCATCTAACAAAGGATTTGCTAGGACAAGACCCCAACTAACTATATGTCTAGCTGAAAACAATAAAGAAAAACTGAAATGTGCCCTCGGAATATGAGGACTCACACTGCTACTGCTGATAGAGAGATCTTAATGTAATCGGTTATCAATGCTGGGTTTGAGAACTTGCGGCTGTATCATGAAATGATCAAACATAAAAGTATGCGTCAATACTTTGAATGTACTGAGTAAGTGAGAGAAGAATAATGATAAATATATATATGACTGAACTGAAAATACATGCAATGACCAACGGATAAACTGAACTGAACAATCTGAAGTAAACTGAGATGGCCAAGATGACCCTGTCTGGTGGTTAAAGACATGCCCTAAGTCTGAAAGTTCTAAGTCTGAGATAATGTACTAAACGAAGCTGAGCTGCTTATTCTTAAACTAGACTGGACTGACTAGTGGGAGAGTCTATAACCTACATATAACCACGTGAGCTAGATGTGGAGTCCGATGTATACACCCCGTCGGTAGGACCTAATATACCTTGCCAGGGTATAAAGGCATGGACTGTGAGAATCACTGTCAGAGAGGGGGAGGCATGAGGCAAAGTAAATATAACCTACAGTGGCAACGTATTTATAGAACCTGGGCGCGCTGGAACCCCGACCCTTTCGGTGTTATGTCCTACTCCCACTGGATAATCCTATCACAACTACAACTGAAAAGCGGATAGCTCAATACTGGGGCCCAAGAATATAACTGACTTAGGGATACTATCTAAGAGTTCCCTAAGCATCTTTTAGGACCTGATTTTGAAACTGAGTTTTAAGATTGGTCAGAGCTTCTTATCTGGAAGCGTCGTAACATTCTAAAGAACAAACTGATAACTGAACTGGGGTCCTAGGGCTGGTTAGAGCTATATAACTACAATTTCATGACTGCCTAATGGACCCAATAAACTATATTCTGAGTCTGATTTTGATAACTGAGAGGCACCACTAACACCTCAGGAAAAGACTGGAGTCAAACTGATCAGCTGACATTTCTAACTAATACTGAATATTCTAGTACCTTGACTGAAACTGAACTAACAATTCTGAGAAATAAAAAGTATATAGACTTTCTGACAGAATCTGAATAACATACATGTAACTGAGTTTTTAACACATACAATCATTATAGAAGCCCCTAACTCTGAAAGATGGAAATAATGCTTAAGAATTCAATGCTTAAACAGGATTCTAGTTTCTGACTTTTCAAGAGCTAGGGCTAAATTCATAATTCGACGGAAGAAGCATCATTTTAGTTACAAACTGGCGGAAAATAGCTACAATTAACATAGGATAGGATTCCACATGAATTAATATAAGAACGATAACATATCTTCAAATTCGTGCAAAAAAGAAAAATCAATCTAAGAACGATAACAATATATGAACCAAAAAATTTCTGACGTTCTTCTGGTTTTTCATGGAATTGGTCTAGGAAACTCTCGAGGTGTTACATCGGCAGATGAAGACTCACCAATAGAGACTGGATGCCAACTCCAGAAGCTGGTTAGTGACGGAGCTGAGTTTGAAGATCGAAGCCTGTATCATGAAATGATACAACATAGACTATGAGGTCAGTACATGGAATGTACCGGGTATGCAAGGTAACTAAAACCTCTTAAACAAGTAAAATCATTTAGAACATGAATCATATAAATCATAATGAAGAAAAGAATCTGAGAGCAGGGCTTGCATGTTATTTTTCTAAAACCATGATCTGAACATAACTGAATATCATAACTTAATCCAATGACCCAAAGCCGAGATCTGATATTCATAAGTAAAACTGTACATNATATATATGTAACATGAATGATAAACGTGCATAACTGAAATTATTAGGATCAATGGGAGACTCGTCATGTAACCGAGATTACCATGATAGAGCTTACGTGGTCTAAACTATCACACTCAAGTGGGCAGAGCCATCTAAAGCCTTGCTAGGGATAAGGACGCTACCATGATGATGTCCTAAAATGATCTAATCATACCTATGTTGGCGTGTAGTTCTGAGGCATAGGGTTGGTTGACCCTTAGCCTACACGGTGCTAGACACTACTCGTAAAAACTTGTATATGCTCTCCATTGTTTTTCAACGAAGCTGACCATCGTCTAGTGACGAAGCTGAGTAATCATGTACATATAAAATCTTAAATCATACATGAGGAGCCTTGGCTCAAACCATACCACAAGCTTAACATAATTGGGAGTCTTGACTCCAAAACAATGTGGTAAGCTAATGAACTTGAAATCATACGTCATACTTGAAAATATGGGCTTGCCAATACTTAAACAGGCTTGAAAATACTTGATTCACTTGAAAACATGATCATTGACATGGGTAACTTGAAAACATGTTTTTCATCATAAATATCTCAGCATACTTTAACATAAATCATAAATCTCAACTTTCATGAACTTCTCATGGATGGGCATTATAATTTATAAAACTTGAAAACAAGATTTATAATTGAAAACATTGTAAAACATTCCCATGAATCATAATTCGATAAAAGAAACATACTTAGATCACACCCATGTGGAAACTTAGGAAATTCATGCATCGGGTTAAAATCCCATAGGATCAACATATAGATTTTCATGAATTTGAGAGGGATTGGGCATGGGTGTGAACAAATTCACCCATTCATAACCCTACATACCTAGGAAGAACTGATTGTATAACTCCCTTGATTGCCCAATGAAGAATTGAAGAAAAACTTGAAGGAAATTAAGCTTTATCACCTCTCTAGACCTTTACTCTTGCATGGATGAATAAGAATAGCCGAGAATGAATTTACCCCTTTAAACTTCACTATTCATAGCTTAAAACGACATAATTTAGGCCTTAGGATCATAGGAATTATGTATAAGTTCTTACTAAATTTGCATAAAATAACTGACTGCCAGTCCCCACGAGGGACTGGACGAGTCGTTACCAAAGTCCACGACTCGTGGTCTCCAATCATCGTGTGCACTGCCACTTTTCCTCAAAGGGTCCCCACGAGGGACATAACGACTCATCTTCGGTTGCCATGACTCATGGTCACCTTCTGTTGTATTCACTGCCAACAATACACCTAAGGCTCACCACAGGGAGCTACACGAGTCGTTACCGGTTACCATGAATCGTGGTCAACACTCGTGGTCTTCACTGCCCAAAAGTCCTCTTCCTTCACCCCATCCTTGGCCACGACTGACTTAACGGGTCGTGGGGTTGACCACAACTCGTGGTCATGTCCGTAGGGACTCAAAACTCAAAAATTCCAGCTTAAGCCATGAACCTCACCATGAGTCACTTCATGACTAGTGGTCTACCCCACAGGTCACAGGATGACTCATTCTGCGGCCTGGTGCAGAAAATTCTTTTTTCTCCGTTTCAACTCCCAGTCTGATCTTTGGGCTTTTGGGGTATAACAATATCTCCCCCTTGGGAACATTCGACCTCGAATGTTAAAAGTCATACAGAAAAGCAGAGAAATGCAATCATCATACTCAAATACTGATCATACAAGCCGAAAACTAACAAAATGAATAACTCCAATTTAAACTACATGACTGAACTTAATTCATGAATCATACATACATCCATATACATGAAAGAAATTGAGGCACATGAACTGAAAATGAAACTGAATAGAGTTTTAGGGCAAAAACTAATACCTCAAGCTGGAACTGAGCTGGTAGGGAATAAATGTGGGTATCCAACAATCATATCTGCTTCGGCTTTCCACGCAGCTCCCTGAACATGCTGATTCCTCCATAAAACTTTAAGTAAAGCTAGTTCCTTGTTTCTTATCTTGCGAACCTGCTAATCCAATATTTCCATCGGAATCTCCTCATAACTAAGGTTGTCTTTCACACCTACACTCTCCACTGGAACAACTAGAGTTGGATCACCCAAACACTTCTTTAAGAGTGATACATGGAAGATGGTATGAACTGAAGCTAACGCTAAGGGTAACTCTAACTCATAGGGCACCTTGTCCACTCGTCTCACAATCCAGTACGGGCCAACATAGCGGGGACTGAGTTTTCCTTTCTTTCCAAACCTCATCACTCCCTTCATGGGAGACACCTTCAGAAAAACCCAGTAAATCACTTCAAACTCAAGTTCCCTCCTCCTCATATCCGCATAGGACTTTTGATGACTTTGGGTTGTTTTCAACCTATCAACTATAAGTTGAACTTTCTCTATGGCCTCATGGACTGAATCTAGACCTATCAATGTAGCCTCACAGACTTCAAACCAACCAATAGGAGATCTACATCTTCTCCCATAGAGAGCCTCAAATGGAGCCATCTGAATGCTGGAATGGTAGTTGTTATAGTATGCGAACTCAATAAGAGGCAAATGATTATCCCAACTACCCTTGAAGTCAATAACACAAGCTCTCAACATATCCTCAAGAGTCTGAATAGTCCATTCCGCCTGACCACCGGTTTGTGGATGAAATGTTGTACTGAGCTTGACCTGAATACCAAGTCCTTTTTGAAATGATCTCCAAAACTGAGAGGTAAACTAAGTACCTCTATCTGATATGATGGAAAAGGGAACTCCATGAAACCGAACTAGCTCTCGGATGTATAGTTTGGCATAATCCTCTATCGAATCCGTGGTTTTGATCGGTAGAAAATAAGCGGCTTTGGTCAACCTATCTACAACAACCCAAATGGAGTCATATTGCCATCAAGTGTGAGACAATACTGTGATGAAGACTATATTTATTTCTTCCCAATTTTTAGTAGGAATGCTGATATCCTGAAGCACACCTCCTGGTCTCTGGTGCTCCTCCTTCACTTGATGACAATTTGGACACTTAGCTACAAATTTTGCGATGTCCTTCTTCATTCCATTCCACCAATAGACTTCTCGTAGGTCACGATAAATCTTTTTGGCACCTTTATGTATCGAATATCTGGAACCGTGTCCTCATGAAACATCCAACTTCTCAAATCATCAATGTCTGGGACACACAAGAGACCCTAATATAGAAGCACACCATCTCTCCCTTTAGAGAAGATCTCTACCTTATGAATCTGGACAACTTCCTTTAACTTTACCAAAATAGGCTCCTCGTCTTGTCTAGCTTTCACATCAGTCACCAAGGATGATTCTGACCCATTCTGAACTATAACACCACCATCAGTCGACTAAACCAAACGAGCTCCCAACCTTGCAAGTCGATGCACATGCTTCACCAACTCCTTCTTTCCCTCATCTACCTGGGACAAACTCTCCATTGAGAGTCTACTAAGTGTGTCTGCCTCCACATTGGCCTTTCCCGGA
Source organism: Datura stramonium (assembly GCA_018107945.1). Lineage (NCBI taxonomy): Eukaryota > Viridiplantae > Streptophyta > Magnoliopsida > Solanales > Solanaceae > Datura > Datura stramonium. The sequence goes on from JACEIK010002369.1 coordinate 211,564, forward strand.
TAGCAAAGGACACTTATATCATAATCCTTGAGTAGCTCCAACCAAATCATTTGGTATAGATTTAGATCATTCTGTGTAAACATATATTGTAGGATTTTGTGATTCGTACATGGACCCCATAGAAATAATGTCTCTAAATCTTCAAAGCAAATACCACCACCGCCAATTGAAGATCATGGGTCGGGTAATTCTTTTCATGAACTTTTAGCTGTTTGGAAGCATATGCTATCACTTTACTATACTGCATCAATATACAACCAAGGCCGATTCTATAAGCATCGCAATACACCACAAACCCATTAGTACCCTCGGGTAGATTTAACACCGATGCTGAGGTGAGTCGAGTCTTCAACTCCTTAAAACTCCTTTCACAAGCATCCGACCATTGGAACTTTACTTTCTTTCAAGTCAATTTGGTCAATGGCGCTACAATGGATGAAAACCCTCAACAAATCTCCAATAGTACCCAGCTAAACCTAAGAAGCTTCCGATGTACGAAGGATTCACCGGTCTAGGCCAATTCTTTACCACTTCTATCTTCTGAGAGTCCACCTTTATGCCATCAATCGACACCACATGACCCAAAAATGCCACTGATTCAACCAAAACTTGAACTTGATGAATTTAGCATATAATTAGCGATCCTTGAGAGTCTGAAGTACCACCCTCAAATGAGCAACATGCTTCTCCTCGCTCCAAGAGTATATCAAGATGTCATCAATAAAAACGATCACGAACATATCCAAGTATGGATTAAACACCCTGCCCATCAAGTCCATAAAAGCTGAAGGAGTATTCGTTAGTCCAAAAGACGTAACTACAAACTCATAATGACCATACCGAGTCCTGAAAGCTGTCTTCGGAATATCACTCTCTTGAAACTTTAGCTGATGGTATCCGAACCTAAGGTCTATCTTCGAAAAGCACTTGGCATCCTGAAGCTGGTCAAATAAATCATCAATTTTGGGAAGTGGATACCTATTTTTTATGGTGACCTTGTTCAATTGTCGGTAATCAATACACGTACGGAGAGAACCATCTTTCTTTTGGACAAAGAGAACTGGTGCACCCCATGGGGATTTGCTCGGTCTGATGAACCCCTAATCTAAAAGATCTTTCAACTACTCCTTCAACTCCTTTAGCTCGGCTGGGGCCATTCTATAATGAGGAATAAATATCGACTGCGTATCGGAGAGAAGGTCAATACCAAAATCAATCTCTCATCAGAAGGGATTCTCGGTGGATCCTCTGGGAAGACTTCTGGATACTCACATACTACTAGGTCTGACTGGATAGTCCAGGTCTTGGATGTGGCATCCTTAACCCTAACTAAATGGCACACACAACCCTTGGAGATCATCTTCCCGGCCTTAAGATAGGAAATGAAATAACCTACAGGGACAGTCGAACTACCCATCCATTCTATGAATGGCTCATTCGAAAATCTGAACTTTACTACCCCGGTTCTACAATTAACTGAGGCATAACATGCAAATAACCAATCCATGCCGAGGATAACATCAAAATCAATCATGGCTAACTCTACTAGATCTACTGAGGTGAATTTCTGAAGGACGGTGATCGAGAAACTTGAATAAACCCGTCTAGCTACAACTGAATCACCTACTGAAGTAGATACTTGGAAATGTTCTGACAAGATTTTGGGACTAAATCTTAAACTACTAGCCACATAAGGTGTCATAAAAGACAGGGTAGCCCTTGGATCTAACAAAGCATACACATCAAGGTGGAAAACTCGAAACATACTAGTGACTACATCCAGGGAGACCTCCTGCTCCTGGCGGGATGCAAGGGCATAGAATCTGTTTTGGCGTTGACAGCCACCTGTGCTAGTAGATGCCCCCTACTGGGCTGGTGTGCTGGTGGAGATACTGAACTGGAAGATGGGCCTCGGTCCCTATCATGGCCCTGTCTGGATTTCAGGAAATATCTAAGCATATGTTCGGGATTCCCACACCCGAAGCAAGCACCTGTACCTGCCAAATACTAGCCTGGGTTCCTCTAACACACCTATCGCAAACTGGAATACTGGAATCTGCGAGCCTGCTTCCCTAACCCCTATAGCCTGATGCTCGTCCCCTCTAGTCGTGCCTAGGTCTGGATGGCACACTCATAACTAAAGATGCTGGGGCGGATGATTTCTGATGGGACTGTTGTCGATGCCCACCACCTGCCTCGGCTGAGAGAACCTGGTGGTTGATTTTAATACCCCAAAAGCCCTAAGATCAGACGCAAGGGTTGAAATGGAGAAAACAAAAAAATCTGCACCAGGTCTCAGAATAAGTCGTCAAATCACCCGTCGTTTACCTAACGAGTCATTAAGTGATTTATCATTTTGCTAATGTGTCAGTAAATCACCCGTCAGTTGTAAAGATCAAAATATCTCCTACCGAGTCAAAATATAACTAGTTATTTGCCTAACAAGTCGTTAAGTGACTCATTGTTTTGCTAACGAGTCGACAAATCACTTGTCATTTATAAAGATCAGAATATCTCCTAATGAGTTAGCAAATGACTCTTCATTTGCCTAATGAGTAATTAAGTGACCCATGGTTTGAGCAGCAGTGGGAAATTCTAGCGTACATCACGGTCTAAGAAAATGACTTTTCATTTTCCTGACGAGTCGTTAAATGACTTGTCATTTCTAGCTATATGAAATTTTCTATCGAATCATTAAGGGCATTTTTTAATTTCTAGGCTCCTAAGTCCTGAACTACATCGTTTTAAGTCCATATAGGTGTGTTTTAAGAGGGTTTAACTCATTCTTACCCTATCCCTCTCCATGCATGCAAGCCTAGAAGTTTCTAAGGGTGATCAAGCCTATAAGTTCATCAATTCTTCTTCAATTTCCTCTAGGTAATCAAGGAAGTTGTGAAATCAGATCTCTTCAGGTATGCAAGGCTATGAATGGGTGCAATTGTACGCACCCATGCTGAATTCTCCTCAATTTCATGAAATCTCTAAGTTGATGAATCTATGGGGGGTTTTAACCCAAGTTGTGAATTATCTAAGTATCTATCATGGGTATACTCTATACATTTTTATAATGTTTTGAATTATGATTCATGAGCATACCTTACAATGTTTTCAATCACAAATTATGTTTTCAAATTTTACAAATTATGATGCTCATCCATAGAAGTTCATGAAAAGTTGATATTATAATATATGCATCCAAGCATTATGAGATGTATATGATGAAACTATTATTTTAAATTACACATGTCCNATTTTAAATTACACATGTCCATGTTCATATTTTTGAATAAATCAAGTATATTTCAAGCATGTTTAAGTATTGGGCAAAGCCATATGATTAAGTATATTTCATGATTTCATGTTATTAGCTTACCACATGGATTTTGGGGTCCAGACTCCCACTATTTTCAGCTTGTGGCATGGTTTGAGCCCTTGGCTCTTCATTATTTTAGATTATATATGTATATGCAAGTTTCAGCTTCGTCCAAAAACGATGGAGAGCATATGCATGTTTTTGGGAGTAGTGTCTAGCATCGAGTAGTTTAAGGGTCAATCAACCCTGTGCCTCAAAACTACGTGCCAACATAGGTATTTTCAGATTCTTTGGGACCTCCCTTGTGAGCTTCCCCTGCCCCCAAGGGGCCTTGAGCTTCATTTCGATATCATGATAGCATCCTTAGCCTTGGAAAGGCTTTGGACGGCTCTGCCCACTTGAGTGTAATAGTCGGGACCACGTAAGCTTTATCGTGGTCTGTTAGTTATAAGAAGATTCCTCCTATTGTTATTCATAATTTATGCATGGTCATAATTATATTACTTCGGCTCAAGCTATATTTCATAATATTTTCTCTTATGACTATGATTACGATTGGTTTATGAATGATTTGAAAACCTTAAGCCCATATGTTTATGCAGTCCCTCCGTTAGTCAGTCTCTAAAGATTAGTACAGTGCTATTGTTGGTGAATCCTCATTTTTCGAGGACCTTCAGTTAGTTAAGATATGTTATTTTCAATTTTGGACTTCTAGTGAGCTAGTGTGGGATGTTGTCCCATCATCTCATCAGCATGTTAGAGGCTTTTAAGACAATGTATAAAATCACAGCTTGTTGG
>JACEIK010002370.1:24956-58882 GCA_018107945.1 Datura stramonium
GGTGGAGAAGTTAAAGGAGATTGAGAAGGAGAACAAGCGGGTGAGAATAGGTCAGTTTGAGTATGGCCAGCATAGATCAGGTGGTAGTAGTCTCCCACAACAGTAACAACAGCAGAAACCTCTAGTCCCCTCATCAGTTAGTATTCCTTCTTTTAATCTCGCAAGGATCGAAAGGATGGAGCATCGGGCTACTATCCCAAATTCACATCTCCAGTAGTCACTCATTTCCATCCTACCCTAGATATGACAGGAATCACCCTGGGGAGTGCCGATTGGGCAAAGAGGATTGTTTTGGTGGTGGCCAGCTATGTCACAAATTGAGAGATTGTCTATCAACAGGATGGGGGAAGACTCAGCCTACTACCTCAGCAGCTCCCGTAGGTTTTCCAACTCAGCAGGGCACTACTTCCGGAGCAGGAGGTGGTCAGCACCAAAAGCACTTTTATGTTTTATCTTCTCATAAGGAGCAGGAGAACTCACCTGATGTGGTTAAGTGTATGTTACACCTTTTCCACATTGATGTTTATGCCTTGTTAGATCCAGGAGCCACACTTTCCTTCATGACTCCATATATTTTTGTTCAATTTCCAATTAGTCCTTAAATTTTCTCGAAACCGTTCTCAATTTCTACTCCGGTTGGTGAGTCAGTTAGATCCAGCCGAGTATATAGAAATTGCACAGTCTCAATATTGAGTAAATTTATCCTAGTTGATCTAGTAGAGCTTAACATGGTATGTTTCAACCTCATTATTGGCATGGATTGGTTACATTCCTGTTATGCCTCAGTTGACTGCTGAACTAGAGTCGTCAGGTTTCAGTTTCCTAATGAGCCAGTCTTAGAATGGAAAGGCAGTGTTTCAATACTTAAGGGTAGGTTTATATCCTACCTTAAGGCTAGAAATATGATCTCAAAGGTTTGCATCATCACTTAGTTAGGGTTAGGGATTCCAGATCTGAGACCCCAACTATTCAGTCAGTTTTAGTTGTTAGCGAATTTCCCGACGTCTTTCCCGAAGACCTTCTTGGATTCCCTCCCGAGTGAGAGATAGACTTTTGCATAGACCTTTTTCCAAACACCCAGCCCATATCTATTACTCCTTACAGAATGGATCCGGCTGAGCTTAAGGAGTTGAAGGAACAATTGAAAGACCTTTTTGATAAGGACTTCATCAGACCTAATATTTCCCCATGGGGTGCTCCAGTTCTATTCGTGCAAAAGAAAGAAGGTACCCTCATAATGTGCATCGACTATCGCCAACTGAACAAAGTTACAACTAAGAAAAGATATCCTCTACGCAGGATTGACGAGTTGTTTGATTATCTTTAGGGAGCTAGTTGTTTTTTAAGATAGACCTTAGATCAGGATACCATCAACTCAGGTTCAGAGGATGTGACATTCCGAAAATAGGTTTCAGAACTCGATATGGTCACTACAAATTCGTAGCTATATCTTTTGGACTAACCAATGATCTTGTAGCCTTTATAGATCTGATGAACAACGTATTCAAGCCGTACCTAGACATGTTCGTCATTTTGTTCATAGACGACATCTTGGTATACTCCAGTAATAAGGAGGATCATGATAATCACCTGAGGATAGTGTTGCAGACTCTAAAAGACCATTTGTTGTATGCTAAATTTAATAAGTGTGAGTTTTGGTTTAAGTCAGTGGCTTTCCTTAGTCATGTGGTCTCAAGTGAGGCTATTCAGGTAGATCCTTAAAAGATCACAACGGTAAAAGATTGGCCAAGACCTACTTCTCCATCTGATATCAGGAGTTTCTTGTGTTTAGATGGTTATTACCAATGATTTGTTGAAGGGTTTTCTTCTATTTAATCCCCTTTGACCAAACTAACTTAGAAAAAGATAAAATTTCATTGGTTAGATGCATGTGAGAAGAGTTTCCAAGAGTTGAAGACTCGACTCACTAAAGCTCTGATTTTGACCTTGCCAAAAGGAATAGATGGTTCGAAGTTTATTGTGATGCTTCCCGAGTTGGCCTTAGTTGTGTCCTGATGCAACGGGGTAAGGTGATAGCTTATGCCTCTAGACAGCTCAAGGCTCGTGAGAAGAACTATCTAACTCATGATCTTGAATTGGCGGTAGTGATACTTTCTTTGATGATATGGTGACATTACCTTTATGGGGTTCACATGGATATTTTCACTGACCACAAGAGCCTTCGGTACATGTTCAGCCAGAAGGAATTGAATCTTCATCAGAGAAGTTAGTTGGAATTATGAAAATACTATGAAATGAGTGTGTTACACCTCTCGGGCAAAGCAATTGTGGTAGTTGATGCCCTAAGAAGGATGTCTATGGGAAGCGTTGCTCATGTTGAATAGAGAAGAAAGGAGCGGGCAAAAGATATCCATAGGTTAGCTCGATTGGGAGTGCAGTTAGTTGATTCAGTCGAGGGAGGAGTTGTAGTCCAGAGTGAATAAAAATCCTGACTGGTAGTAGAGGTTAAGTCAAAGTAGAATGAAGACCACATACTACTCAAACTGAAACAAGCAATTCTGAAAAAATAGGTGGAGGCATTTCTCCAAAGGGGGAGATGGTGTACTTTGTTACCAGGGCAGATTGTGTGTTCCAAATGTAGATGACTTGAACAGCGAATATTTGTAGAAGCACATAGTTCTAGGTATTCCATTCATCCTAGTGCCACCAAGATGTACTTTGACCTACGGAAAATCCATTGGTGGAATGGAATGAAGAAGGACATCGCATAATTTGTATCTATCTGTTCGAACTGCTAACAGGTTAAAGTTGATCATCAAAGACCTGGGGTTATGACTCAGGATATCATTATATCTACGTGAAAGTGGGAAGAAGTAAACATGGATTTCATCACAGGTCTACCTTGTACTCACCGACAACATGACTCAATTTGGGTGGTTGTAGATCGAATGACTAAGTTAGTACATTTCCTACAAGTTAAGACTATAGCCTTAGTAGAGGATTATGCTATACTATACATACAGGAGTTAGTCAAACGGCATGGAGTTCCCTTGTGCATCATTTAAAATAGAGGTACTTAGTTAACCTCGCAATTCTGGAAATCATTTCAGAAGGGACTTGGCACTCAAGTCAAGCTCAGCACAGCTTTTCATCCATAGGCAGATGGACAAGCTGAGCAGACTATTCAAACCTTGGAAGACATGTTGAGGGCTTGTATGATTGATTTCAACGGCAGTTTGTATGATCACCTACCTCTCATCGAGTTTGCATACAACAACAAATATGTCTATAGTATTCAGATGGCTCCGTTTGAGGCATTGTATGGTAGGAGGTGTAGATCTCCTATAGGATGGTTTGATGTTGGTAAATCTACCATGATAGGGCCATAATCAGTTCATGAGGCTATGCAGAAGGTTCAGCTTATAAGAGAAAGGTTGAAAACAACACAGAGCTGATAAAAATCTTATGCATATGTTAGGAGAAGAGAGCTGGAGTTTGTTGTGGATGATTGGGTATACCTGAAAGTATCACATGTGAAGGGGGTGATGAGATTCTTGAAGAAAGGGAAGCTCAGTTCTTGATATATCGGCCATTACAGAATCTTGATATGTATTGGCAATGCGGCTTATGAGATGGAGTTGCCTGCGGAGTTAGCCTCGGTGCACCCAGTCTTCCATGTGTCCTTGTTAAAGAAATACCTCAGTGACCCGACCTCAATAGTACCTCTAGAGTTGTTGGTGTAAAAGACAGTCTATCTTATGAAGAAGTCCCAGTTCAGATCCTAGACCGTCAAGTTCATAAGCTCAGAAACATGGAGGTCACTTCAGTAAAGGTTTTGTGGAGACACCAGCTACTTGAGGGAGCTATATGGGAAGCAGAAGTAGATAGGATGACTAAATACCCTTATTTGTTCCCTTCCAGTTTAGCTTTAGCATTAGGTATTAAATCCTTCCTCAGCACTCTATTCAGTTCCATACCCATTAGCTCTGTTCATGTTATAATGTGCAGTCAAGTTGTGTTATCTTAGTTAGTATGCTTATATCAGCTAGGATTCAGTGACTCCTTCAAAAATAAACTTATAGTTTTGAACTTGGGGCTTGCAGCTCTTCCCGCAGTCTTTCAGCTTAATTAGTCTTTATTTAAGGATGAATGATCCCATGGGGGAGATATTGTAACACCCCAAATGTTTCTTAGACCAAACCTAGACTCAACATAAAAAACCAAAAAAAATTTATCTCACAACGACCCAGACAATGAGTCGTTGTCAGCAATAACGACCTATTTTTTGAGTTGTTTTTGGGCCCTGCAGTTTGTCTTTCCAGAACCAATGAGCTCAGTAACAGGTCGTGGAAGAGACTAATGACTCGTCTTGTTGAGCCATTGGGAGAAGTTTGAGAAGGTGAGAAATCCCTTCTAGTGGCAACGAGTGGCAATAATGACCCGTTGTTCCACACAACGAGTCGTTGTTTCCATCCGTGAGCCAAGACCAAAAATTCATCAGAAATACCTGCGGCTAGTAAAAGTGGTGACAATGACATGTTGGATGAAAAAATGAGTCGTTGTGTTGCCCATTAGTAGAAGTCCAAGCTTCTGTTCAAACTCCTCCAGTGACCACGAGAGGAACCAATGACCTGTTGGTCCATCCAATGACTCGTGGTTCCCTTCCATTTTCCAATTCCACTGAGCATGAATTTTTTGGTCCCAGGACCAATAACTGGTCCCAATGAGTCATGGGATCAACCAACGACTCGTTGTGTGACTCGTTGGATCCCGACGGGCAGTTTTTAAGACTTTCTCTTAGGGGCATTTCTGTAACATCCCACCTTTTTAACTCCTAAACTACGTTGTTTTGGGGTTTTTTGTTAGGGTTTAAAGGGAGTTAGTCAATCTTTCTCCCCTATTTCTCTCAAGTTTTCCCAGAAACAGTACGAGAAACTCAGACAATTCATCTCAATGCTGAAACTAGGACTTGTAGATTCCTTTGCAGATTCTCAAGGTTTTTCCAAGAAATTGTACTCCAGGTATGTGGGATTTCAATAGGAGAATTGTTCTTCCCTCGTTCCCCAAAACCTTATTAAAAATTTCATGAGTTTTAGCCCGTGAAGATCAAAGTTAGGGTTTGTTTATCAGTCAGTTTATGAGTTTCCTTCTTGTTATGATTAGTGAGACTTTTGAAGGTTATTGCTACTGGTAGTCTGTGTTGATATATCCTCCCATGAAATTCATATTTTAGCCAAAATTGATAAATATGATTTGAATGAGTCTTGCATAATTGTTCAGATACGAGTGTGGCTTGATTCTAATAATTTCCTTCTAATAACCATGATAGTACAATTAGACCAAAATTTGGTACTCATTGTTAAGTATTAGTCTGTACTTAGCACTTTTAGTGTCTTATAGAAATGTCATCGGATCAGTTTGACTATATTCAGTCTCTTTCGCAGTTCAGTAAAACTCCATTGTCTCAATTATCAATTATCAGGTTGTTCTTTAGACGGTTATAGTGCTTTTAGATAAAGAAACTCTGGTTAGACTTAGAACACTTAGTTTCAGTTATTAGGTCCTTCAGACTCTCAGATTACTTCCAGATAAGTATTTCTAACCTAAGTCTTATGACATCAGGTTCGAATTATCAGCCTAGTAGTCATAGTTATAATTTATAGTTGGAGTAGGACTTAGCACCGAGCAGGTCGGGGTTCAACACACCCAAGTTCCCAGAGCTATGTTGCCCCCGTATGTTATTAGCCCAAAGGGGCCTCAGACAATGATGACACTAGCAATGCCTTTATATCCTGGTAAGAATTATTGGGTCCTATCAATGGGGCATATACATCAAACTCCATGTTTATCTCACATGGTTATATATCGTTTAATAGACTCTCCCATATATCAGTGCAACTCAATTCAGCATAGTCTCAGTTTTCAGCTTAGTTCAATTTTTAAAATTTCAAGATATGTTTATGACCACAGTTAATGTCTGTACTTATACTATTACAATTATATTATAATATTCATTAGTTTATAGTTGTTGATTTTGTGTCATCTCAGCTCGGTTATGAATTCTTATTGCTTTACTTGTATCTCACCTACTTAGTACATTCAAAGTACTATTGTATATCTTTCATGATTTATCGTATTATGATAAAGGTGCAGGTTCTTAGACACAACATCGTCAATAGTTCCTTTTCGATGATTTCAGCAGTAGTATCTTTGGTGAGTACTTATCTTTCTAGGATGAGAGATTAGTTCTATTTCAATTCTCTTGCTTTCAGATTTTAGAATTAGCTGGGGGTCTATTCCAATAATTCGTCAGTTCATAGATGGATTTTAGACATAGAGATGCTTAGCATGTTTTGTATTCGGCCATAAATTTCAATATTTTATCAGACAGTTCTTGTTTTCAGAAAAGCTATCTAGTTATGTTTTTCTCAAGTTTTGTTATGTTCAATTAAGTATACTAGTGTGATGTTAAGCCATAGGTTAGCTTGGGGTCACTTGTGGCACCAAGTACCATGTCAAGTCCAGGGTGTATAACTTGGGTCATGGCAGTTGAATGTCAATGATTTGAGATTTGTGATTTTGATTTGAATGAAAATGTCCCCTATTTTGAATTGAGAAATTGATAGTGATATTTGCCAAGCCTTTGTTGGTGGCGTCAATTAAAGTTTATGCACTTATTGAGTCTTTATAATTTTTTAGTTTGTATGTGATTTTGGGGCTTTTTTCAGTCTTAATGGTATTATGTACAACTCTCATGTCATGATAAGCTTAAGTCAATTCTTCTTGTGAATGAATGATTTCTTGGAGGATAAGAAATAGTTCATGTTTGGGGGTCTGATGAGTTGGTAATTTACCAACTCATTTGGCTTTAAGCAAGAAATATTGCTTTGTTTTCACTTAGTCTAGGAAGGTTTTATCCCTTTTGTCAACTTTGTGTAGGAATTTGAAGGAAACAAAGATAATGGAGGATTTTAACATAAAGCAATCTGCTTTGGACATGTTTTTCATCTGCTTGTGCAGATTTGCATCTGCTAAACGCAAATGTTACCCAAATGGGACTTTCTTGGACATGTTTTTCATCTGTTGGCCACGGGTTTGCATCTGCTAAAGGCAGATGCCTCCACTGATAGGACTATCTTGGACATGCTTTACATCTGCTGGCTGCAGATTTGTATCTACAACCACAGATGAAAAGGAAGTGACCCATTTCGCTGATTCAAGGGGAAAGCATCCAGAAAAGTCCCATGCACCTAGAAGCTTACAAGAGAAATTTTGAGAAGTTGTTATCAAGAAAGTTTAAGAGTTGTTTCACCCCACTTGTACACACCCATAACATATCATAACATAGAATTTATTTGTAGAGAGAAGTACAGATGGATAGAGAGTAGAGTACATTTTCCTTCTTCTTCTTTAATATCATTGGGCAATACACCATTGTTGCAAATTTTGAAAGCTTAATTTGTTATTTAATATAATAGTTGTTGAGGAATATTCCATGGGTATAATTTCTCTTTCTCCATTTATGAGTAGCTAAATTATTAGCTAGGGTGTGTGCATGATGGGTTGTTAAAATTGGTTGGGTGTTGATAGTCCATGAATTTAATATATATGTATGAATCTATTTTTTCCTCTAAGTTTTATTAAAAAATTAATGGTTACAAATATTGATTTAGGTTTCTTATCTTTCTTTTGCTTGAGAAAAATGAGTGAGATTTAGGTGAGGAATTAATAGTGAGGATTTGGAGTATAGGTGTGTGCGCTTGAGATAGAGATAGTCAAGAAAATATCTCCACTTTATTAAAGGGTTGAGGCTAGAGATAGCTTAACCTTTTCTCAAACTTTTTGGTAGATTTGTGATTGTGACTGTGGAGTTTGAGAATATCCAAAGCAAAAACACCTTTGTCATTGAAAAATAAAAGGGTGTAATGTTATCCATTACTATCCATGCTAAAAATTGAGTTTAAGGCATTTCAATCAACTCCAATCTAGTTGACACTCCATCATTAGCAGATCCCTAGTTTCCTCTCATCAATTGCAACAATTCAATTGTCGTATTTCGTTTTATTATTTGAATTCAATATTGTTTCACTTTTTGCCCCAATATTTACTTTTGTCATGTTAAAAAAATGATGTATACTAGTTTGAATTAATTTATGACTTTTGGATTATCTCTCTTAATTCATTATGGGATTCGACCCCGACATCCGTTGGGTATTTTATATTTTGACAATGACCGTTGCCACCTCCTTTAAATGCAAGAGATGTATTAAGCATTATGAATACCCCCATCTGAGGTCTATCTTTGAGAAACACTTGGCACCCTGAAGCTGGTCGAAAAAGTCATTAATTCTTGAAAGGGAATACCTATTCTTGATGGTGACTTTGTTCAACTTACAATAATCAATATACACTTTATGAGTACCATCCTTCCTACAAACGAAGAGAACTGTAGCACCCCAAGATGAAACACTAGGGCTAATGAAACCCTTATCTAGAGGTCTTTTAACTCGGCTAAAGCCATTCTATATGGAAGAATAGAGATAGACTGAGTGCAAGGAAGAACATCTATTTTGAGGTCTATTTCCCTATCTAGAGGGACTCTAGAAAGATCTTGAAAAGACTTCTGAAACTCATTTACAACTAGAGCTGACTTAAGGGATGGGGTCTCAACATTTGAGTATCGAACTCTCACCAAATGATGGACACACCCCTTTGAGATTAACTTTCTGTCCTTAAGGTATTAAATTAAATGACCTTTAGGAATAACGAAACTACCCTCCCAAACTAAGACTAGCTCCTCTGGAAATCGAAATTCTACTACTTGGGTCCTACAATTAACTGTGGCATAGTAGGAACACAACCAATCAATGCCTAGATTGGTATCAAAATCCACCATATCTAACTCTACTAGATCAGATGCGATATCTTTATGATGTACTAAAATTGTATAATCTCTGTAGATTCTCTTAGCTAGAACTGAATCACCGATCTGAGTAGAACTGCTGGAAGGCTTTAAGAGTTGTTTCGGGGAGACCTCAAACTTAATGGCTACATAAGGAGTCATAAAAGATAGAGTAGCACCTGGATCAATTAAAGTATATAAATCAATGGAGAACACTTTAACATACCGGTGACAACAACCTGGGAGTTCTCTTCATCCTGGCTTCTAAACATAGCACACACACGGTTCTGACCTCCGCTTCTCCTTGAAGTAGTTCCATTTTTGTGACTCTGCCTGCTGAGGGAATAGACTAAAATTTGCTACCCCCATTACCCTATCAAGATGGAAAATCTCTCAAAATATTGCCCTGTTGGACGCATTCATAACATCCATCTCTACCTGAACGACATTTACCCGTATGGGCCCTACCGCACTTGTTACAAGGTAGCTATCGAGGGGTTCCCTAAGCTTCATTACTCTGTGTTTGAGACCTCTGATCCTTTCAGTTACCTAGGTTGGAGAATTATGATGTCACTCAAATCCACTCCCAATATCGGGTATCGTGACCGATCATAACAAATATAGAACCCAACAAGGAGTCAGGGTCTAATCCCATAAAGACTAGTTGAAGCTCAAACTACCTAGTACTAAACAATAAAGTATTTCAAGATTAGTGTCAATTCATATTGAGTTTAATGAAAATTAACTAAGACTACAGATTGTAATAAGCTTGGTTTGTATAAAATAAAAGATAATTCTAGGAATGTAACCTCAATTTTGGATGGATCCCCCTAAATCATCCAATGTGAAATAATTGAGAGAGGGCTAAGGTTGAACATGCAAGCAATTTACTTCGGAAACCCATGGGTATCTTTCAATAACACCATAGATGTCTATCTACTTCAATCTTGTCAAATTGAAGAGAACTCCACTCAACCCATTGCTTGTTGGCAATTTGAAATTCAACCTATACCTTGGAGAACCCATTAAACAAGGCTTATGCCTTGAGTAATTGTTGATTGATGCTAACCCAATCTAAATTTACTCTTTCAAGCCTCATAAAGGTAATTAGGCGGGATTGGATGACTCTCATCACCAATCACACACTACAAAGAAAAAATCAATTAAATGTTCATAAGCCTAAACTCAGTTTTAAAAAAATAGGATCATTAGGATTCACAACCCCACATCTGGGTTTAGTTAGCAATAGAAAGAAGAAGAAGAAAAGCAAAGTACTTATACATTCTTACCAAAAGGAATTGAAATCTTCATTGGATGAAAGGAATGCTTCAAGTTACAATCTACATCCACAATCTACTTTGAAACTAGGGCTATACTAGTTAAGCTCTACTCAATGCACTAAGTATGACCTGAATAATGAAAAGGCTCTCTAAAAATTACAAGAAAAATATATTTATACTATGTTCCAAAAAGCCTATTTAATTCAAATATCAGAGTACCAAGTGCGTAGGCACGGACCTTTCTTTGAACCGTCTTTTACTTTTCTTCTTCTGTCCCTTGGCTTGTTACCCTTTGAAAGACAGACCGTCCTTTGGAAAGACGGTCGTAATTTTTGAACTCCCATTCTTCAAAGCTTGGGGCCAATCTTAAATTGACGGATGTCACGACCCAAACATACACCCGAATCGTAGACATGGGATAAGGAGCCCCGAGTGACACCAAGTTTACTCATGGCATGAGCATACATCTAATTCAATCACATGAGTGGAAGATTTAGCATAGAGAACGTAATAAAAACATAACATGAGAGAAAACAGTACAATACTTATACAATACGGTGGAATACAACTCCTTAGTCTGATAAGCCTCTAAACATTAAAGGCAGATTGATGGGACAACTCCCCAACTAATCCAACATCCAGAAACTGAAGGAATAAAATTGAGTGTGAACATGTAGCCCTCAGAACATGAGGACTCACCAAATACGTAGAGACCAAATCCGAATCTATCTACAGGTGAGGATGCGCCTGAGAACTGGAACCTGTATCATGAGATGATAAAGCATAGAAAGTATGCAGTCAGTACGTGGAATGTACTGAGTATGCAAGGTAAGTAAAACGGACATTAAAAACATGTATAAAAACTCAAAATGTTCATAAGAGTAAGCAAACATGCTCATAACATAATGATTGTAATATAACATAAGGCTCAAGGTTTTTGAAATATTCATAATGAAATCGTAATCAAAATCATAAGGGGAAAACTCTTACTGAACATATTGAGTTGTATACATAGTAATAAACATGCATATATCATGAGGAACAGTGGGAGATTCTCTTTACCAACATACCCCATATGAGAACACATGAAGCCTGACTTGTAACCCTAGTCGGGAGGGTGTTCGTACTTTAACAAGGGTAGGAACTATGAATAGCGTGATAACACATGAAAATGGCCAATTAGGACAGGGAAAAACATGAAAGGATCCCATCATACTATGGTGGCACGTAATTTATGAGATCCGGGGCTTAACACGGACCTTGAACCTACTCGGTGTTCGATACTACTCCAAAAACATATATATAGTGCTCGTAATAATACATGCATGAGTTCATGGGCTAGTCAAATCATGATATTCGAAAAAATGCTTGAACATACGTGAACTAACCATGACATGAGGCTCGTGAGTCGGCCAAAAACATAATTCATGATTGATAAAATTCATGCACACTTGTAGATCATGAATGTAGCTTGAAATTCATAAGTTCACAATATATAACATAATAAATTCATAATTCATGTTGGGCTTATCAAAACACCAATGGATCAATGGATCATAAATCTATTCATCATGGGGCATGCATAATCAAGCTTAATTATTTATAAATTCAAAATCAACAATATTATACTCAATTTAAATATCAAAGATGATCAAAACAAGTAGATTATGATAATATTTCAAAATCACAAGACCCATAATTAAATCATTTAATTTTATACAAATCAAATACAAAACCCCATGAGTTTTTGATAATTATAAGTAAAATCATTGAGTAGGAGCATGGGTGTGGAAAAGTCCACCTATTGAGGACCTTACATACCTGGGATTATCAAGTCCTAACCCTCCTTAAAATCCCGAGATGAAATTGAGGTGAAAAACTTGAAATCTTCGCTTGAATCCCCTCTCAAAGTTCTTGCATGCATGAATTGGAGTTTAGAATAGGTCATTCTCTTAAAGCCCAGCCTTTCCGAAACCAAAACGACGTAGTTTAGGGCCTTAATGAACCTGCCCTGAAAACTGGCCGGGTGAAACCCATGAGTGGTACCAACAGATCGTGGGAACCACCAACGACCTGTCATGTCCCTCGTTGAATGGGCTACTGAATTTCTTCTCTCGAAACTAACCAACGGACGGACAGGATGACTCCTCCTCTGAAACCACGGTCCGTCACAATGTTCATTGTTTGCTCATCATAAAATCTAAACCCTCTTACCACGAGCCTCACCACGACTCGTGGTTCCTCCCAACGGGTCGTGGTCTCAACCCGTAACCTCAACTGGAAATTATAAGCCTCCAAAAATGACCACAACCAACGACCCGTGGTTACTTCTAATAGGTTGTTGGGTCTCCCTTTGCATGCCTCCTGAAGAACCTAACCCCTTCCCACGACGGCTAACGATGACTCATTGTTTCCCTCAACGAGTCACCATGCCTCCCGTGGTTCACACAGCCACCCAGCCTGATCCTAACCACGGCCGCATACAATGACTCATGGTTTGATACCATAAATCATCCCATGGCCCGTCCTACAATTTTTTCCAATTTCTACAGTTTTCAACTTTCAACCTCCCGAGTCTATTCTTACGCACTTTTGGGGTGTTACAATGGATAATCCTTTCAACCATAATTTAAAGATCCATTTCACTAGGTTTCTAGAATCTGCAGCTAGGAAAGGACAAATTAAGGTACAGAGCATCTTTCAGTAGACGGTCCGTATGCTGCCTCGTCTTTTGAGCAGTTTTTCTAGCCTAAACTCCTTTCTTCTTTCAATTTCTTAGGTTCCTGAAACGTAGTGATTAATTTCTACTTAATTTAACTCCAAACGACATGAAAAATGCTATAAAAGAATTAAAGATGTGTCACTAATCCCCGACACATTAACACCCCCAACTTAAAGTATTTTCTTGTCCTCAAGCAAACTACGAAACGAAACTACCCTACACCTATGTAACATACTAGAATCGCAAATTATCATGACTAGGGTGGTTTTCAACAATAACTACTAACACACAAAGTTCAATCCAGCCATTCCCTCCATCAATCAAAATAGAGTTTTCTTGCAACTATTTAAACTAAGTATGCAACCTCCGCTTACGATATTATCTTAACAAGCACATACTAAAATTATAGAAGTGAGACATCCAAGTCATTCAAATCCACATGCCCTCGCAATTTGATCAAGGAAAATATTCTTTTTTTTTGAAGTAATGACAACACCACACAACAAGGATACACAAGATCAAGAGAGAAGTGAAATGCACTCACTCCCGCAAAGAACTTCACACGATAAGTAACAACTTCCATATGCTTGCTATTTAATCAAGTGTCTTTCTTTTCGGATATCCAGGTTCAGATCACGTAAGGACTTTTCTAAGCTTGTAATGAAGGTTAATAGGCTAGTAGGGTAAAATTTTGGTTTTCAGTGACTTACTTACTATCCTTGACCACTTCATCACTTTTCCACAACCTTTTCACCTCTTTGATCTCTTCTTTTTATTCCATTTTTTATTTTGGCATTTTAACACCCTAAGGTGTTTTTGTGATCTCAACATCGTTTTTTCCTCCTTTCTCTTTTGCTTTCTTTTATTTTTCTTCTTTTTAGCTTGTTGCTCCATCAGACCTTGGGATATGCTCATACAACATCTTTTTGGCCTATTTCTTTCTTCCCCTCCTTATCACCCCAAACTTAAAACTTTTTGCTCATTTTTCATTTCTTTTCAAGTGTCAAGGAGGATGGGTTTAAATGAGGGTAAACTTTAGAATTGGCTTCGACTTTTATAGCGGTTGATCAAGAAAAAGGTCAAAACGCTCAAAGAGGGAGACTGTGGATTTATTCATCATTTGGTAGATCTCATTAGGCATAAGTGGCTTGTGAAGAACATAAAAGGCCTAAGTTCATCTCTACAACTCATAGTCAATCCTAGATTCAAGCACAAGTAGAAAGACAAGTTCTAAAGTGTGATAAAATCAAGTGAACAAGAAATTTTCCCCTCAGCATATTGGCACATGAATATAAAAATGACTAACACACCAATCTCAACTAGGAACACATTGCCAATAAGTCATTTCACAAATTGAGATATACAACTCGATATCCAAAGATTTTGAGGGGGGCATTATTTTCAAAAATAAGCATAAGTATGCAAATAGCTACATTGCCACCACCACCTAAGTGAAAAATAATTTAGTTATACTTAGATGAGTCAACGAGGCAGGCTGCTACTCTTAAGAATGTCACCTAGCAATCCATCATCCAGCCCATTCACTATGACACTTAAGTACTTTTATTGTGCCAGATTCAATAGAAAGTATGTCTCTTGGGAAAGAAATATGGATAAGAAAACCAAGGAGTGTTGTACACTATGAAAGAAAAAGAAGTTAATCTATAAAAGAAAATAAGAAGCTATACTAAGAAAGCTATAAAAATGGACTAGAACATGTTGCCATCCCACACATTCATAGGCTCAACTAAAATACATATAGGCCAAATGATATCCACCCTAACCCTTAGATGGAGCAGTGCCCTCAATGCACCAATAATCACAGAATGCAAGAACCAGTACTCTAGTTGTTCCCTGCGATGCTACTTCAGGAGTGGCAATGGACGATTGGATGGGCGAACTTTCTCTGCGAAGGATGGTCCATCTATCTAACTATCTTTTAAGGTTGAGATTTTGGGCCTTCTATTTTAATTGATTGTCTTCACCATTTTAAGTACACCTGCATCAGAAAACACTCACTAGTAAAAAAATGCTTGGATTGCCTCCTAAGAAGTTCTTAGTTTAACATTTCGGCACGACAAGAATGAGGTGCTCTTGCTATTCTGAAGTATGGGAATCCCTTTAGCAGAATTTCCTTGCAGTCCTCTGTTTGTCCATGATGCCCAAGTAATGCTTGACCCGTTGACCATTCACCTTAAAGGTTTGGGTCCTATCTTTGTTTCCAGTTCTACAGTCCTATAGGGAGTAACAGTCACCATCTTAAATGGCCCTGACCATCTTGTTTTTATTTTTCCAGGGAACAACTTAAGGTTGGAATTGAACAATAACACTTGATCCATAGGGTAAAACTCATGGTGCTTAATCTTTTATCATGCAAGTATTTAATATTTTTCTTCCAGAGTGATATAATATTAAAAGAGAAGAAGCTGAACTTATCCAATTCAATTGATTGTCTCATTCTGATCATTGCAACATCATCCCATTCCATGTTTAACATTTGCAATGCCCATAGATCTTTATTCTCCAATTCAACCGATAAATGACAAGCTTTTCAAAGACCAATCTATAAGGCGAAGCTCCAATTGTTGTCTTGTATGCAGTAATGTAGGCCCATAGTGCATCATCCAACATCCTAGACCAATCAGTCCGATTTGCATTAACAGACTTAGCTAGGATATTATTGATTTCCCCATTTTATACTTCCACCTAGCCATTTATTTATGGATGGTATGGGATTGCCACTTTTTGTCTCACTCTATATTTCAAAAGCAAGTTCTCAAAGTATTTGTTATTGAAATGAGATCCTTTATCACTATTATGCATCAAGGAGCGCCAAAGCGAGTAGAGATGTTTTTCCTGAGAAAATCTATCACACTCTTCACCTTATTGTTAGGCAATGCTACGACCTCAACTGATAATGTCCAAATTCACTTCTCTCTAGGAGAAAGTGTACACGGTCATTCGCAATATAATTTACCCAAATTTATGAGTCGGGGTGCAATTCACATGGAATAGGGATAGAACACTACTAAAGTTGTATGTCAACCTAAACTAGTTAGCATCACTGTATCATAATAAATAAAATAAATGTTGGGGGGGAAATGGGAACACTATATGATTCTACTCAATATTAAAATGAAGTAATGCAAGTTGAAGAAACAATGAGAACAAGTACTAGATATGTTCTACTAATGTGGCAAAAGTCTCAAGAATCAACTACTAACATCAAAAGCCACAGAAGAGTCTATATCTGAAGTCTTTCGACCACTTGGGAATATTCTACTTGGGTTCTTTCAAAACCCAATCTCAATTAACACATTACCCATATTGGCTTGGGGAAGAATTAAGCTATTTATAGCCTTAATCCTTAAATTGAGTTATGAAAATGGGTTTTGGCTATTTCTAGCCCAAGCCCACATTTGGAAAACTCAAATCGCCACTAGTGCTTTCTCACCCCTATCCTACTTCCCTTTTTATGGCAAAAGTAAGATAAGTAAATACAATCTATGTTTGCAACCATAAATATTAATATTAAAACTTGGATAAAGAGTTAGATTCATGTATAATAAGTGATTCTAAGAATAAATTAATAATGCCCAATCAAATCTAATCCCGCATCAAGCACACACCTCTAGCAATCAAATTAGTTACTCATGAATGTAAACAAGAGAATTAAATAAATAAGCGATTCATTCAAATTCATAATTGACTAGTAAATTTGAGCTTCAATTTTACAATTCAATGGAGAATTCTTACCCTTCAAAATTAAAGAAGAAGACTATCTCTTACTTCTCACTATATTTCTCTCTCTATAAAAATTAGCTCAACAAAAATACTCTCCTCTAAAATAAAAATTGTCTAAAAAATAGGGAAAGTCTTCTCCTCTTTTCTTATGCATAGATTCCCATTTTTCCTTGAGAAGCATCCAAAATGTCCCTGTGCCAAAGCTGGACCATTTTACCTCTTTCAGCATGCCCTCACTTGCGCGCCACCTGCATTGCACAGTTGTCTATCTACGATACACAGTTCACTCACAGCTCCTGGTAAGAGTGACTTGGATGTGTCCTGTACTTGCACCTGCATTTTGCAGGTGCTCTTTAGCATCAGCCCAGTGCACTCCTACTTTTGGCCTGTGTTTCTTAGGTGCAAATCCTATGAAACGCAGGTCTTCTGCTTCCAGCATTTTCTTTTTATTCAATTCCTTTGCTTTATTTGTTTGAGCCCAATACCTACCAAATCAAATAAAAAGGCGTAAAACCTTCCTAGATGAGTTGAAACATAGCCAAAGCTCATTCTTAAGAGCCTAAGGAGTTGGTAAATTACCAACTCATCAAACCCCCAAACTTGAACCATAGCTTGTCCTCAAGCAAAGAATCTCTTCAAAAATGAGAAATTGATTGAAGAATGATGTAACACAAGAGTTGCATATAAGGAACCACTAGAACTTAGGACAACCCCAAAATTCACACACCAACTCAAGACAAAGAAAAGACTCAAAAATGTTGCACTTACCTCAAGAGATCACCACAAGCAATTGGCACATTTACTCAAATATTTTCTTTCATTCTAAACAAGAGGTTTAGTTCTTCGAAACAAGCTCATGGTAGAATCTCAAGATAATGATAGTTTACATTCAAAGTTTGCCTTAAAATTCACTGAACCTTTTCCTCAATCACACTTTTCAATTTAAAACACATTTAAGCATGTACCCCAAGAAGTGATGCGACTCATATCACGAGAGAATCCCTTTCATATTTCATGTATTTCACACATAGTGATTATAATATAAAGCAAGTATGCTCACTCTCACAAAGAAATTCAAGTGTATGCAAATATACCCATAGGCTTGCCCTTCATGTATCTCGCCACTAATATAGAGTTGCTACACTCAAAATCACTAAAGACTTGTTGGTTATCATGAAGGTTAGGGGTAAGGGTGGGACACTTGTTTAGCTCTAGTGACTAGAACCTCCTTAATGCCTATTGTGAATACTTTCTTTAAACATCCCACTCCATTGATGAGCTCATCCCACCTTATCTCTCCTTATTCATTATTATCGTTCTTTATCAAATATCCTCCTTATATGCCCATATGAATCCACAATTAGCCTTATATAAGCGAGTGGTAGCACCTTTCAAGCATTTTTTAATTATGTTCAAGGTTTTTCTACCAACCATTTCCTTCATTTTATCACAATTTGGTACTACCTCTCATTTGAGCTCACGTTTTCTTTCCCTTTTTGCAAAACCCCAAAATTAGGCTTTTGCCTCATTTTTTCATTATCTCTCCCTACATTTTTGGGCTTTAATTCCAATTTTCCGTTCTATCAATTTTAGCACTTAGGGAGGATAGGTTCCAACAGAGGGATTTAAAAAAGCACTTGGCTTGTATTGTGGTTTTCAAAGAAAAGGGTCAAAGGCTCAAACATTTTTTAGCAAGAATAGATGTTCAAGGATGTCATTTTTGGTGAAGCAGCTTATCCAAAGAATGCCTAAGATCATGTTCCAGTTGCAGCCAAATCTAGGATTTCACCTTGAGTTACACTTAGAGAGAGCTCTAGAAAATTCAACATACACAAGAATTTAGCCAAATATCTTACCACACAAGGAATCACAATATAAGGGTTTTAACACTTAGAGAATTACATCAAAGGTATCACTTTAGAAAAATTAGCATGTGAATCAAAATGCCAATCAAA
Source organism: Datura stramonium (assembly GCA_018107945.1). NCBI lineage: Eukaryota > Viridiplantae > Streptophyta > Magnoliopsida > Solanales > Solanaceae > Datura > Datura stramonium. The sequence goes on from JACEIK010002370.1 coordinate 43,521, forward strand.
GAATTTACAACTCATAACTAGAGAGTGCTTAATTTGAAATTTCAAGTACCCCTTTTCTCAAAATTATTTTGCAAAGAAATAAAAATTTTCTGGTGGTACCTCTTAAGAAACGTGTAACAAACTCAAAAAGATAATATACTTAGCATTTTCCCTTAATAACGTTTCCTATCAATTTATCATAGGGAAATGTCACACGGTTCAACAACAAAGTGAAAAGAAAAAGAGATATCTCCTTGGGAATGAACTGTGGTATAAAGAAAACCCTTGGAGTTTATTGCTAATCTAGTGAACGAAGGCGAATTTTTAAAACATGGGTCATTATGGAACATTTGGCAAAGTAAAATTAACCCAGCAATGGCTCACATTTTCAACACAACATTTTCCATCAAAACAAAACTTGATAAGGGAAACAAAAGACAATAAATAGGCAACATGGGAGACCATATCCCACCCTCAACTAAAAGGTTACATTATCTCCAATATAAAAGGAGGGATGCTTATATGAATTATTAAGGGTCACAAGGGTTCCATGAGTAGGTGGTCTCAAATAGTGCAACGAAGCAGCATCGGTAGTTGAAGGCATCAGCAAATCCAGTGGAAGTTTGAGTGGCCAGCTTGATGCATTGCACACCCAATGTGTCATGCTCCACCTTGGGAGGCATGACTGGCACATAGTGCCACACTGGGATCTGAACTAGCCTAATAGGATTTATGCCCCTATGGTGCATGCCCGCAACACAATTCAAGAAAATAATGAGCTATATCTCGGCTATAAACACAGCCTCTGGCAAACAAGGACACCTGTAAGAGAAGACAACTAACCAACAATAGTGCAATAACAAGGATCCTATGTGGGCCGACAAGACCACCATGCTGTCTAGTTAAAACTTAAAAAAAACAGGTCACTATAACTATGCTATAGCCAACAAGGTTTCTAACTGATTTCTAACTAGATCCCACATAGCCATCACATGAAATAAAACATACATGGGCCCTAAACGACCAACAAAAAAAGCTAATATTGGAGAATCTGTAGCATTCAAGCCTCTAAGAGTGGAATAACGATCGAGATAGGGCCCCGACCTACCCATAAAATGTACAAGAAAAGAACAAACCTTCTCTAACTATCAACTCCAAAAGAAAGGAGCTGAATGCACTGCTGACTCCGGCTGATTGCTAAGAAGGTCCGAAACTGCGTCTATACGCACCTGCAGGCAAGTAATGTAGTGCCCCAAGGACGAGTGTCACTATAATATGTACGAATATGTAAGGCAGTAAACTAATAACTGAATTAAAGCTGATAAAGCTGAGGTAATCATTAAGGAGGGTAAGAATTTAACCTAGTAATCTCATCGTCTGAATTATCTATAACACGTATCTATATACAAGCAAGAACCTAACTGAGCTCCCATAATCCTGGAAGGTACAAATAACACAGAATAGCCTACTTGGGCCCCCAAAAGCCCCGACAACTACAAACAATACACACTCCTATTGTCTGACTACTAAGGGTTCACAATCATACTGTAACTCACGATTACCCATTCTCTAAAGTTTTGTCCAAGCCTGATAGACTTCTATTGCTATGTCTGTGTCTGAGTCGTCTAGGTTATGTAACTGGACCCCAAGCCTTGGCTCAACTATGGGTCATAATGTAGCTGCTACAACTAGATCCCGAGCCTTGGCTCGACTATGGATCATAATGTAACTGTTGTAGGTTGATCCGGAGCCTTGACTCAACTATGGATCATAATGTAACTGATGTAACTGGACCCCGATCCGTGGATGGACTATGGATCATAATGTAACTGCTGTACCTAGATACCGATCCTTGGCTCGACTATGGATCATAATGTAAGTGCTCTAACTGGATCCTGAGCCTTGGATTGAAAATGGATCATAATATAACTGTGGTAACTAGGTACGACCCTTACGTCCTCAATCTTGGGTAACACAACATGGCCCTCCCGGCCTCAATTTGAGCTAACACAACACGGCCCTCCCGACCTCAATCTGGTCCTTCGGACATCATACAACCCCTACAAGAATGAATCGATAGGCAACAACATTCAATAACCCAACGTCTCAAGGGAAAACCAATTTAGCTAGGGCTAACCCTGATAAGGGTTACTACATCATCGTTGTCACCTTAATTCTACTCGTAACGGCTAACCAAAATAGGTTTACTTTGAAGTACTATAGATACACACGCCGTACTAATCTTTACAATGAACGTAACTTTCTAAAAGGATAGTCTTAACATACCTCGAATGTCGACTTTCATCTAACTGGTGAGTTTCAACTTGTAAATGGCAGTTTCACCCAACTGCAGTCTTTATACTGAGAGAATAAGGCTAATTTCAATACTAATTCGGCAAAAAACAATAACTTTCGATCACAATATCAACTATAACTCAACTTCGAATAACTCGGCCGAAACCTACAATTTCTTGAGAGTTTAGAAGGGAGAAGTTTTTACTTAATGCCTGAGGCCGTTTACGATTCAATTTGGAGTAATTCTGACAACTTTTACTAGGTGGAGTTCTGGTATGCCGAGTGAATGTTCAAGCAATAAATCCATAGTATTGCTTCCCGTAGGCCTAGAATTGGTTACCCGAAGTTAATTTGCGTTTAGACGAATGAAAATATAGTGAAAGTTTCGTGTTCTCTCTATTTTAGCCGTGGGAATATATTACAAATGATCTAATATTGAACTAAGGGAGGACATATATAGTTGGGCGGTGGCCGGGGTTGTGCGGCACGCCCACCATCGCGCAGCCTTAGGGGCACGACCCGGCGCCCAGCGCGTCGGCCCCCTGGCCTCGACCCTGTCTGCTTGATGATGTACTAGTATTCTCACCTCCGGGGCCTTCTTCCAGAGGTTTGTATGCTAAAATTCTCAATGTATATACGTGCACAAATATTGTACTATNGGGTAAGGTTTATGTGTGCTATGTTATGTTATGTTATGTTATTGCTAAAATTCTCAATGTATATACGTGCACAAATATTGTACTATGGAAGTTTATGGAGTGTAACATCCTTCTATCCTTAGGAACATTTCTCCTCAAATGAATTCTTTGGGTCAATGGAGTTAAATATTTTAACTAGTAATTAGAACAATTTTGGTAGAGTCTCCTCTATAATTTGGACTATCCAGAAACCTAAAACGCAAAAAAGTCCAACATAGGCGCCTCATAGAATGCTATAACCAACTACTCCACCATAGAGAGATAATCAACTAAACTGTACTGGTAATATAAGTAGTAAAATAATAACTGAACCATAATCTCACCTCAATTGCATAATCTGGGTCACTCCTGGAATAGTGAGGATATCTAGATCTCATGTTGTCCTTAGCTTCCCAAGTCATCTCTTCTTTATTTTTGTTCCTCCATAGTACTTTAATGGAGGCTACATCTTTAGTTCTCAATCTACGAACCTGTCTATCTAATATTGCAACTGGGTTTTCTTCATAGTCTAACTCCTCAGTAACTTGAACGTCCTCAACTGGCACAAGTCGGGACGGGTCCCCTATACACTTTCTCAACATGTATACATGAAAGACCAGGTGAACAGATTCTAGCTCTGGAGGCAACTCTAACTCATATTCCACTCTTACTATTCTTCGGAGGATCCGATACAACCCAATGAACCTTGGGCTAATCTTTCTTTTCTTGCCAAATCTCATCACACCCTTCATCGGCGACACTTTAATGAATAACCAATCATTAACATTAAATTCCAAGTCTCTACGCCGCACATCGGAGTAGGAATTATGACAACTTTGGGCCATCAATAACTGCTCTCTGATAAGTTTTACTTTTTTTCTGACTGGTGAATCATATCTAGTCCAACTAACTCTACCTCTCCTACCACAAACCATCCGATAGGGGACCTGCATTTCCGCCTATATAATGCCTCATAAGGTGCCATCTGAATTGCAGAATGGTAGATGTTATTATATGAAAACTCAATAAGGGGTAAATTCTCATCCCAGCTTCCCCCAAAATCTAGCACATACGCTCGCAGCATATCCTCGAGTGTCGGAATGGTGCTCTCTGCCTGGCCGTCTGTCTGGGGGTGGAAGGATGTACTCAAATTAACTTGTGTCCCAAAACCATTATGAAATGATTGCCAAAATCTAGCTGTAAACTGTGCCCCTTTGTCTGAAATGATGGATGCTGGGACACCATGCACCTGGACTATTTCCTTAATATATAACTTGGAATAATCTTCGGCGGAAAATGTAGTCCGGACTGGAAGAAAGTGAGCTGATTTTTTCAACCTATCAACAATCACCCAAATAGAATCAAATTTGCATCAAGTATGGGGTAGTCCTACCACAAAGTCCATATTAACTACCTCCCATTTTGTAGGTATGACCATCTCCTGAGTTAGTCCGCCAGGTGTTTGATGTTCAGCTTTTACCTATTTGAAATTAGGACACTGCGCTATGAATTCAGCTACACCTTTCTTCATTCCAAGCCACCAATATATCTATTTTATGTCATGGTACATCTTCGTAGAACCTGGATGAATAGAGTAACGAGAGTAGTGTACCTCTTCCATAATCTGTTGGTGGAGCCCTGCTACATCTTGAACACAGAGGCGAGCTCTGTACCTTAAAACCCCGTCCAATTACCTCGAAAGTTGATAATTCACCTTGCTGAACCTTATCTCTAAGTTGTACTAGCTTAGGATCCTCACACTACCACTCTCTCACCTCCACAACCATGGATGATACTGCCATATTTTGAATCACAACCCTATTTTTTACTATCCGGACGGCTAAGCTGGCTAATCGGTGCAGTTCTCAAACCATTTCTCGTTGTTCTGGCCTCAAATATGCGAAGCTTCCCATAGATCTGTTGCTAAGTGCATCTGCTACAATATTGGCCTTCCCTAAGTGATAGAAAATGTTTACATCATAGTCTTTTAGCAATTCTAACCAACGACATTGAGGTAAGTTCAACTCTTTCTGTGTGAAGATGTACTTGAGGTTCTTGTGATCAGTAAAAATACTTACATGCAGACCATATAAGTAATGCCTCGATATTTTCAAGGCATGATCCACTGCAACTAACTCATGATTGTGGGTGGGATAGTTCCTTTCGTGCTTCATGAGTTGCCTTGAAGCATAAGCAATTCCCTTATCGTGTTGCATCAGGACGGATCCTAACCCAACACCTCAAGAATCACAATACACAACATAACCCTCTGAACTTTCTAGCAAAGCTAACAATGGTGCCAACGTCAATCTATTTTTCAATTCTTGGAAACTCCGCTCACATGCCTCGGTCCAATGAAATTTAGCTACTTTCTGGGTCAATTTAGTCAAGGGTGCTGATAGGGTAGAAATTCCTTCCACAAACCTTCTGTAATACCCGGCTAATCCCAGGAAACTGTGAACTTTCGTTGGAATTGAAGGTCTAGGCCATGTCTTTACCACCTAAATTTTATGTGAATCAACCTGAATAGTAGCCTCTGATACAATATGGCCCAGAAAAGCCACAGAATTCAGCAAGAACTCACATTTAGAAAATTTTGCATATAACTGGCGATCTTTGAGAATCTGAAGTACCGTTCGTAAATGATTCCTATGTTCTTCTTCTAAACGGGAATACACCAGGATGTCATCGATGAATACTATTACAAACAGATCAAAATATGGCCTGAAGATGTTGTTCATTAGATCCATGAACACTGCTGGGGAATTTGTCAACCCGAAAGACATGACTAGGAATTCAAAATTACCATACCTGGTCCTGAAAGCTGTGTTCAGGATATCTTTCTCTCGAACCCGCACCAGATGATACCCTGACCTTAAGTCAATCTTGGAAAAATATTTTGCGCCTTGAAGCTAGTCAAATAAACCATCTATCCTTGGAAGAGGATATTTATTCTTAATAGTAACTTTATTAAACTGCCGATAATCTATACACACGCGTAGGGAACCATCTTTCTTTCTTACAAACAGAACTGGCGCACCCCACGGTGAAGTACTTGGCTTGATAAAACCTTTATCCAGCAGGTTTTTCAACTATTCTTTCAATTCTTTTAATTCAGCAGGGGTCATTTTATACAGATGGATGGATATAGGATGAGTATCTGGTAGCAAGTCTATGGAAAAATCTATTTCTCGCTCTGGGGGAATACCATGAAGTTCATCTGGAAACACATTTGGAAACTTATTAACCATAGGAATGAACTGAAGAGTCGGGGATGCTATTTTCACATCCCGAACCCTAACAATATGGTAAATAAATCCTTTTGGTATAAACTTTTTTGCCTGAAGATAAGATATGAGCTTACCTTTTAGCGTAGCTGTATTACCTCTCCACTCTCGTACTACTTCCCCTGGAAAGTGAAATCGGACAATTCTGGTCCAACACTCTACAGTGGCGTAACATGGTGCCAACTAGTCCATACCCATAATTACATCAAAGTCAATCATTTCTAGTTCTACTAGATCCGCTAGGGTCTAGCGGCCAACAATATCTATTATGCAACCTCGGTAGATTCTTTTAGCAATAATAGAGTCATCCTAGGGTGTAGACACCGAGAAGGGTCGTTGAAGCAATTCTGGAACTATATCAAACTTTCGGGCCACTACGGAGTAACATACGATAAAGTGGAGCCCGAATCTATCAAAGAATAAACTAAGTGAAAGAAAAAATCTAATATACCAGTCACAACATCAGGCGATGATTCTGACTCCTAATACCCTGCTAATTCATATGTGGGATCTGACCGCTGCCTGAACTAAATTCCCCAAATCTACCTCAGCCTCTGCCAGCTGGAGCTGAGGGTCTGCGCCTTGCAGAAGGGGCTGGGGCATATGAACCCATTGAGGATCTATCCTACTGGTCCTGATCGCCCTGGAGTCTAGTCGGACAATCCCTCATTATATGTCCTCCCTGTCCAGAGGACTAACAAGCTGTCGAACCATAGCTGCATCTCCCTGGATGCAGCCTATGATAGGTGTTGCAACGTGGTACCACTAATCCCATCTAATCTGGCCTCCTCAGCGGCTGTGAGCCAGATGCTCGTGAACTCTCGTCGGGACCTAACTATCCGTGATGATCTGATCTGTTTCCCTATTGCTAAAATGGGGGTCTAGGTGGCCTACCTTATAAATGAGGCCTAGGCCCACCCTGAAAGTCTACGGGTCTAGCCCTCCGACGCTGCTCCTGACTTGCCTTATCCTTGGTGGACTGACGCTATCTGAGTTCCTCTACATTTTTAGCAAAGGCCTGAATCCATGAGATATCCATATCCTCTCGTAGTGTGGCCGTAATGCAAGACTCCACATATTTTGGTGCTAGTCCCATAATAAACCAGTGCAACTTGGCTAGCATAGTGTCAACAAACGAGGGCGCATATCTGGATAGGGAATCAAATCTCAGTGCATATTCTCTAACACTCATTCGGCCCTGCTCCAAATGTAAAAACTATTCTACTCTAGCCTACCAGACCTCTTGGGGCAAGTAGTGATCTATGAAAGACTTAGAGAAGCTAGGCCACATAGGTGGAGCTGCATCTCTGCCTCAGGATCTTTTCCAACACTTGTACTACAAAACTTCTACCTCTCGCAATCAAAATACTACTAACTCGACTGATTCTGTGGACGAGGCATGCATAACTCGAAACATTTTTTACAAATGATCTATGAAGTTCTATGGGTACTCTCTACGATCTGTCCCTATAAACTGCGAGGGACTCATAGCAAGGAACTCATGGACTCTCGAACTTCCGGGTCCCTCAATGGGCTCAACAGCAGCTGGTACTACTGGCTGAGGCTGACACTGGGCAGCCATCATCTGGACCAACATGTAAAATGCACCCCTGAGCTCCTGATCTGATGGCACAGGAATGGCTGGGGGTGGTACTGGTGTATTTGCTTCCCTAGAGGTCTCTGAGTGCGGTGGTGAGCATTGGGAGATCAAGGTGACGTCTCCCTATATCCATCATATCGGGTTGACTCTGACTGGGGCCCCCTATTAGTGCCCTCTCCTACCGCCAGATCTAACTCTCGACCAGTCCCAGTCCGTCGTGCGTCTGACATTTCTTTGTAAATAGATAGAATAACCTAAGCTTAGGGAGTTACCCTTTATAGCACAGCTCTATAGCATGACTGGAGGAGAAAAAACAGTAACCACACTATTATGTCTCATAGCCTCTTGTCTATAGAATGTGGTGCACAACACATCCATAGACAATACTCTACTTGACATGGCTTGCAGACTCCCTAGGATACGACTTACTTTGACACCAAGATTTTCATGCCCCACCTTGGGAGGCATGACTGGAACCTAGTGCCACACTGGGATCTAAACTATCCTAACAAGACTTATGCCCCTCTGGTGCACGCCCGCAACTCAATTGAAGAAAATGATGAGCTATATATCGGCTATAAACACAGCCTTTGGCGGACAAGGACACCTTTAAGAGAAGACAACTAACCAACAACAGTGCAATAACAAGGATCCTATGTAGGACAACAAGACCATCATACTGTCTAGTTATAACTAAAATGAAAATAGGCAACTACAACTATGCTATAGCCGACAAGGCTACTAACTGATATCTAACTAGGCCCCACACGACCATCACGCGAAATAAAACATAGATGTGCCCCACACGGCCAACAACAAAAGTTAATAATTGAGAATCTGTAGCATGCAAGCCTCTAAGAGTGGAATAATGGTCGAGAAAGAGCCCCGACCTACCAATAAATTGTACAATAAAATAACAAACCTTCTCTAATTATCAACTCCGAAAGAAAGGAGCTGACTGCACTAATGACTCCGGCTGATGACTAAGAAGGTCCCGAAGTGCATCTATCCGAACCTGCAGGTAAGTAATGTAGCATCCGAGGATGGGCATCAGTAAAATATATACCGAATATGTAAGGCAATAAAATAATAACTGAATGAAAGATGATAAAGCTGAGGTAATCAATAAGGAGGGTAAGAATTTAACCTAGGTAATCTTCTCCTCTGAATTGTCTAACTAAAAAGTATCTATATAGAAGCAAGAACCTAACAGGGCCCCCATAAGCTTGGAAGGTACAAAAAACACAAAATAACCTACTTGGGCTGCCAAGCCCCGATAAGTATAAATAATACACACTCCTGTTGTCTGAATACTAAAGGTTCGTAAGCGTACTATAACTCAGGATTACTTGTTCTCTAAAGTTATGTCCAAGCCTAATAGATTTCTGTAGTTGTGTCTGTGTTTGAGTCGTCTGGGTTATGTAACTGGACCCCAATCCTTGGCTCGACTATGGGTCATAATGTATCTACTATTACTGGATCCCGAGCCTTGGCTCGACTATGGATCATAATGTAACTGTTTTAGTTGGATCCCCAGCCTTGGCCCGACAATGGATCATAATGTAACTATTGTAACTGGATCCCGAGCCTTGGCTCGACTATGGATCATAATGTAACTGTTGTAGCTAGTTCCCGAGCCTTAGCTCCACTATGGATCATAATGTAACTGCTATAACAGGATCCCGAGCCTTGGCTCGACTATGGATCATAATATAACTGTGGTAACTTGGTACGACCCATACGGCCTCAATTTAAGGTAACATAACATGGTCCTTTCGGCCTCAATTTGGGAAACATAACATGGCCCTCCCGGCCGCAATCTGGTCCTTTGGAGATCATACTTCTCCTATAAGCATGGCCCAATAGGCAACAACATTCAACAACCCAATGTCGCAAGGAGAAACCAATTTAGCTAAGGCTAACCCTAACGAAGGTTACTATGTCATTACTGTCCCCTCAGCTCTACTCCGAACAGCTGACCACAATAGGTTTACTCTGAATTACTAAAGATACATATATTTTTCTAATCTTTGCAACAAACGTAACTTTCCAAAAGGATAGCCTTAACATTCCTTGAATTCCAACTTTCGTCTAACTGGCGAGTTTCAACTTGTAAATGGAGATTTCACCAAACTGCAGTCATTATACTGAGAGAATAGGGCTAATTTCAATACTAATTTTGCAAACAACTATAACTTTTGATAATAATATCAACTATAATTCAACTTCGAATAACTCGGCCAAAAGCTATAATTTCCCGAGAGTTCAGCAGGGAGAAGTGCTTGCCTAATGCCTGTGGCCGTTTAGGATTCAATTTGGAGCAATTCTTACAACTTTTACTTGGTGGAGATTAGGTATTCCGAGCGAATTTTTGAGAAATAACTTTGTAGTATTGCTTCGCGTTAGCCTACAACTTGTTACCCGAAGTCAATTTGCATTTATACGGCGTTTGGTAGAGTTATTGGATGATAATATAGTGAAAGTTGCGTGTTCTCTCTATTTTATCCATGGGAATATATTACAAATGATCTAATATTTAACTAAGTGAGGATATATATAGTTGGGTGGTGGCCGGGGTGTGTGTGGCGCGCGCCCCATCGCGCTACCTTAGGGGCACGATGTTCCACTGCATGCGCGACGCGGCGCCCAGCGCGTCGGCCCCCTGGCCTTGGCCCCCATCGCTTGATGACGCACTCGTATTCTCACCTCTTGGTCCTTCTTCCAGAGGTTTGTATGCTAAAATTCTCAATGTATATGCGCGCACAACAGTCGTACTACGGAAGTTTATAGGGTGTAACACAATGATCCAGAAGACTTTGTGTCCCGCCCCACCTTGGGAGGCTTAATTTCTACCTAATAGACAATAGACTCTGATCTGACCTGGCTGGATGCATACATTTCTGGAGCATGCCAGTAGCACATAGAAAGAAAACAAATGGTTATATCTCAGCTATAAACACAGTCTTAGGCCGACTAGGCCACAACATATAACCTGCATAAGACATCTAACCCTGCAAATCATGATAATAAAGGATCCTATGTGGGCCGACTAGACAACCATTCTCTCAAAGTTATAACAACAGGAAGGCGGATAGTGCTCTATAAACTACAGCTGACAAGGATGCTAACTGATAGCTATACTAGGCCCCCATGGTCAACATATAAAACACAACATATATAGGCCCCACACGGCCAAAAACACACAACTAACTAGGAAACTGAAGACTATGGTCTGCAAGCCTCTAAGAGTGAAAAATATTGGTTGGGACAGGGCCCCGGCCTACCCAAAACCATACAACAAAAGACAGGCAAACCTTTACAATCTGGCAACTTCGAATGAAAGGAGCTGACCAATCTGCTGACTCTGAGTAGCTGCTAGGAGGTCCCAAAACCTGTCTGTCTAAACTCGTAGGCAAGTATGTAGTGCCCCATGTATGGGCATCAGTACAATATGTACCGAGTATGTAAGGAAATAATAGTAACTAAATAGAGACTGATAAAGAACTAAAAGTAATCAATGAATAAGAACAAAAGTTAACCTGTATTCTTTCATAACCATAGCCTGCAGCTAGTAGTCAACTATACAAATAAGAGAGTAAGTTGTATGATCATATATTCATAAGCAACATCTAGAAAGTAAATATGTAACCAAGAACCTAACTTGGATCCAATAAGCCTAGAAGATACAATCATCATAGAGATAACCTACTTGGGCCCCCATAAGTCCCGTCAGATGCCAATCAGTCTATATACCCCTATTGGTACCCCTGAGGCCCTACAAGAAACTATAACTGAACATACCTGATCTCTTAAGACTATACCGGATCCTTCTGGGCTCTTGTAACTGAGTTGGGGCCTTTCGGGCCCCTCTGACTGCACCACGAGCACACGAGGCTCTGTGAAGGGTCTGTAATGCCACTGCGACATAAAAGAAGTCCATAAGTCACTAGACTTTAATATGGACCCATACGCTTCACTTTAGTCCTTACAAACCATATATGGATTCGTAAGAGATTCAGTAGCTCCGTAAGCGATACAACATCATAGGTTCATAAGCATTCTATACCTCCATAAGTGTTAGCAGCATCATAGTTCCATAAGCAATGTATAGCTCTGTAAAGAGTTCGTACAACTAGAAGCCTCTTTGTTATTCATGGCGAGAGGCAGTATGAAATATGATCTACCCCAACGGGGGATACTATGCTATAATCCACAAATCTAATCACTCAAAATGCATATATAGCCTCAGAGGCCTAACACGACCATTACTCATCCCTAAAATAGTTTATATAGCTTCCATCAGGCACACCCCATGTGCCTACACCAGAGCAGAGGGTCCTAGCAGCAGTTACGACCTCTGTCGACTTAGACGGAAGAGGATGAGGCCTGGATGACCTAAGCGGTACGTTGAAGGTCATGCTATGAAAATGATAGCTCATAAGCTAACAGTAAGGTCGTAGGCGACCAACTATTTAGATCCTTAGCTTAGAACGACTGTAGGGCTGCTACTAATCGGACATGCTCCTAAGTAGTTAGCCCTATATTCCCACAGGCAGCTTACTATAATTCTTAGCCTGAAGGTAATGTTGTGATACTATGGTTCTAGTCCCCTAGATATTAACTTGGTCTGTCCATATTACATATGGCTCCTTTGGGCGATTCATAGCCTTGTAGGTGCATATATCTGGAGTTAGCCCTTCGCGGAAACATGTATATGGGCATCTATAAAGTAGCCTAGTGTGTTGGGCCCACACCAATTACTAACGAGGTTCCTTCCCTTCGAGTATCACCTAGTCTATTAGACTTCTAACAACTTGGGTGGTTTCCTAAGAAAACTATATGACAAGTAGTAAGTCGGCTTAAGCCAATGGTCACTGACAATAGCCGATCATATGGAAAGCTATCACTCAGTTTATTAGGCAACCTTGGTGCAACGGACTCAAATGTAAGACCATCCTATCAAGATTCTGTTCCTGGAGGCATCATGGTACACTAACGACCTACAAGCGAGCTTTACTATCAATATAGGCATCAAATAGAAAGTTATACCGCCCTGTTGCGCCCTATGCTGTCAAACTTTACCAAGTTAGGCCCAACAACTACCCACGAGCTTATGACGCCTTGGTACGATAGCGAGACATGAGACTCCCACTAATATTGTGAACAAATGAATAGGGAAGTGTCTGTGATGCTCCAAGAATTTGTCACACTGTGTATATTCTTTCCCGATGGGGAATACTATGATATAATCTCAATGCGTCTTGTAGTAGCTAACCACAACATATATAATCCTTATCTAATTACATCAGCTAATCACTACATACACACTTACAACNTAGTATCAGAAAGCAGGTTGAGAACAATACCTCAATCCTCTTGTAGTAGCTAACCACAACATATATAATCCTTATCTAATTACATCAGCTAATCACTACATACACACTTACAACTTACTTACAAAAGTGTAGGTCGTATCAACTATACGACGAGAAAAATTTGCTGAAGAGATAAGCCTTAACATACCTCAAATGTTGATTTCTTCTCAATGAATCCTGCTTCAATCCATAACTCATAATCCTTTTGTATCCTGGCTGAAACATCAAACAAATAGGGCTTCCTAATTCGATAATCGGGCCCACAATCACAACCCAAAAAACATAGCAATAAAGAAGTCAAAATGAATTCAATTTGGCAGAAACCTATAAATTCTTGTAGATTAGAAGGATAGAAATACTTACTATCACTCATAGGTGTATTAGCCGCTTTTTAGGATGATTTCTACAACCTTTACTTGCTAGGGCTCTGTCAAACCGGACCAATTTAAAAGATTCTACTCCATAGGTATGTTCTTCATAGGCCCAGGAGTCACTACCCAAGAAGAATTAGTATTTAGAGATTATTTAGCAATGTAATTTGGCTCCTAAAAGATTAATATCTTGAGAGGAAATTGCCAATAAGTGAAGCTCTAAATTGGGAAATATTTAATGAACAAAATATTTCACACATAACATATATATATATATAAGGAGGCGGTGTAGGAGGGGTGCATCACGCCATGGAAGAGGCGCAACGCACCGCTTCCTCGCAGAGGTGGGGTGTGCGGCTCGGCGCTACTTGCGCCTTTCCTCTGGCCCTGGCCTCCCGCTCGCTCTCTAACGCGCTCGTGGATCCCACTTTTGAGCCTTCTCCCACACGTGTTGTACTCTAACACTCTGAACATACACATGAACATATTAGTTAACCAACATAGACTTATGGGGTGTAACATCATCCCCCCCTTAGGAATATTCAGCCTAAAATGTAATTTAATTATAAGAGACTAGATCCTTAACTACTGCTAGAAAAATTTCGGCAGAGTCTCCTTTATAATATGGACTAACCAAAAATGTGAAACGCATAAAAGCCCAATGTAGGCGTCTCATAGCATGCTACATGTAACTGACTAGCATAACTCTACAACATATATGTAAGCAACTGATAACAACAACAACAAAGGCAACTATATAACATCTGAAACTATCTCGCCTTAACTGAAATCATCTGAGTTTGTATACTATCATCATAGATCCTGGAAAAATTGAGGATATCCAGACTTCATGTCATCCTTACATTCTCAATTCATCTCTTCTATATTTCCGTTCCTCCATAAAACTCTAATAGGTTGTATCGTTTATTCTCAAGATAGCCCCTACGAACCTGATGATCTAGTATAATTATTAGAGTCTTCGTGCGGGATGGTTCTTCTATAATATTAGCATCCTTGACTGGGTCAACCTGAGAAAAGGTCTCCTATGTGATTGCATAACATTGGTGAACAAATCCTAGCCCCGAGGGCAACTCTATCTCATAGGCCACTTGGCCGATCTTTTAGAGGGTTTTATATGGCCCAATGAATCTAGGGCTAAGTCTTCCCTTCTTGTCAAATCTCATAACGCCCGCCATTGGCAAGATTTTTAAGCATACCCATGTAATACCCCGAAAGTTCGCAAGACTAGACCCGAGATTTAAAAATGAAAAGTAGCAGAAATCTAGAAAATTTTCTCAGAACGGGTCATGGTACGGGTTGTTAGTGTGAATAATGACCAGTTGGATGTGTCCATGGTTGTTACACCCCATAAATTCTCGACATGTAGATGGCCTATTCACATGTTGGTTAAGAAATTTGAATGACATACATGCTAGGAAAAGGCCCGGGGAAATACCGGATAAGTGACTCGTCGAACCATCGCGGGAGGAGCCGGAGCAGAGCCCCTCTGCGATGGCAGCGTGTCACGGAGGGAGGGCCTACGCGATGGCAGCGTGTCACGGAGGCCCTGTCCAGGCCCAAGTATATAAGCCCCTCACTTTGGTTTTTAATAATAATCTCATATAATTTCCAGAGAGAACGAGTGAAAATAGAGGGCACGAAGTAATTGATGGTATTTCTTCCGTTTACGCTATTAAACGCGGTCCAAACTCAAATTAACTCCAGATACCGAGGTATTAAGTAGCAAGGAGCATTCCTATGGATTTAGTTTCGTGAAA